>JAPYZA010000040.1:0-12938 GCA_030522685.1 Eupelmus azureus | reverse complement strand
TATAGACTGAAGTAATTTAATGCTTTAATTACATTTTGAAATCGATATTGTGAATTGAGGTTTGTCATTGAAACTGTCACAAAATTATTTGCAAGAGTTATTGACAGTAATTGCATGGAAATAATTATGTATTTGTAACTATACGAACTGGCAATTAATTATGATACTTAATTTTCTCCTAAACTTTGTAACCTTCTTTTGAATTTATGACCGTTTTTATTATTTAATAATACTTAAATATGTTCATTATTTCCGAATTTCGTCACAGACGAAAGAATAAAGAAAAGTAGTCCATTCAAATTATAAAATTGATCTTACTTCTATAGGTTTATTATTACTTAATATGAGAAGTTAAAAAAAGATAGAATTACAACGAAGTTAAAGACATTTATAATTAGTTTTACATTTTAAACATGCTAAAGTTGCTAATTACACCTAGGATAGTTATCGTTGTCTCAAATCATTTCTTTCCACATACATCTTACATACAACAATCCCAAAACAATCCGCACAATTACAAAACTTCATCAACAACAACCCAGCAAACCGACCAATAAACCAAAGTGCCCGAAACTAATCAACCCAAGATAACCCAACGCCCGCCGCGAAAGTGCCTCGGAAGAAAAACACGCGTAATGCACGCAACTCAAAAAGCCAACCATCGCGCTCGAAGAAAGCCAGAGCGCGCATCTTTCTCAAGTGAGAGAGAAAGCCACTAAGGGGACCGCTTCCCTGTGCAGAGATACGTTCCAGATGTCGGCGCGCGCTTGGAGGCATCGCAGCGCGCGTTGACGAAGTGCGCTCCGGGGCCAGAGAGGGAGAGAGGAAGAGCCACATTAAAACCGCTAATCCCGAGAGCGAGCACACGCGGCTCTCAGGATCTGTTTTCAGCTCTGGCTCGGAAATTTGTTAGGAGGATTTTCGAGTGAGCTGGGTGCTCTATTTTTAGGTGGACGAGGGAGGTGGGGGGAGGGCTATGATTAGATGCGATTTTCTGAGATTAATCGGCGGAGATCGGGGTGAGGAAAAAATTTGAGACGCGGCGCTTGGGAAGGTGATCGCTGGGGATTTTTGGATATTTTAGGCGGTTAGGGTGGGATGGGATGTGGTTTTTAGTTTTTTTGAGTTTAGTGTGCAGGATGTTTGTTAGTTTTTATAAGGTTTTTTAGAATTATTTTAAAATCGTTGGAGCAAGTTTAAGACGTTTAAGTAGTTAAGTAGGCAGCCTAATAAATTTCAAAATTCAAACTCATAAGAAATAAAACGCTAATTTTACTAAAAAGATAAATACACAAAATTCAAAACCCAAAGCTACGCCCACCAACGCACACCTACTAGAATTCCACCGATAATAGACAAGCCGCGAGTATACCCCATTTTTAAAACTCTCAGAAAACCTAAACGACTGCGATTCCAGCTATTGCAAACAAAAACAACAGCCAACGTGCCGGTCCCATAGCGCATCGATAACACCCAGCCCAACTCACGCACGTGTTAAAATAAATCCTACGTTCCTCCTTACCGTATCTATACATACCGGAACGATTTCCTAGAGACGCGCTCAACGGAGTCCCAGAAGAGCAAACACGGATACGGCCCCACATCCGAAAAAGCAGCCTCGAGCCGCTCTTTGTATTTTTTCAAGCCCTCGCCGACAAATTTCCTATACGTATATGGGGCGGGGCTCGCGCGCAAATATTGGCCCTACGGATTTTACACGGCGCATCTTTTTTGTTGGTAAATACTCGGGCCCGGTGACAAATGGGGTTTGTTTCGGGCCGCATGCAGATGGACGCTATGTGTGCTTTGTGCGATTATGCGATTAGCGCACGGGGCGTGCGGTGCTGACGGTTTTTTTTCTTTTTTAGGTTTGGTTTGATGTGTGCCGTGAGGATGATGGAGCGGATAGGTTGCGTTTGGAAGGTGAAGGTATGTGGAAGGCTGTTGCATTGGTGGATGCGTGAAATTGCGATGGTTCGCGGTGACGGGAGGTAGAAACCGTTTGAGCTGATCGATAAATTATGATCGTTTAACGTTGCTTTTTGTGTGAATTGCTGTGACATTTTGGTTTGTTTGAGTGAAAAGCCGTGTTATCAGAGGAAGTCGTATACATAAAATTTAATAAGCTCTGCAGTGTACGGTTAGTAAAACCAGTTTGTAATTTAGAAATCGGAGATTTTAAAAATACTTATTGAGATTATGGACGGTTTGAATATTAGATTATCTGATAATTATTGATATTTTTTTAGGATAGTCATCAGCTGCGGATATTAGCAAAACTGATGTAAAAAAAACTAGTTTTTGCATCGGTATTTTTAATGCGATACTTTGCATGAATAAAATCAGTTTATTATAAATTCAGATTATCCAGCTTTTCAAAAATTAACAGTCTATTAATTGAGTAGGTATTTTTGTGTTATTTTCATCTCTTACATAAAAATAAAAAATATAAATATCAGTATTCAAGCACACACTTATAGAATTTTTATAAAGTCATTTGCATTGCTATTTATAGTAAATAAAAATAAATAAAATTAAAATGTGTAAACAAAATTTGATCAGCAAAAAATTATTTTTCTTGGTTCTTTTCTAAATGGATATGTTAATTTAATTTTCCTCTCCCCTCCCCGACTTCTAACGTTGTTAAAGCTTATACTATACTCTTCTGACAATAATAAGGAGAATAACAATAATAATAAACTAAAGTTAGTTAATTCTTAATTATAATAAAGCTACAAGTTTTTCAAAATGAAAAATAAAGTTTTTTTTTATAAATAAATCTAACGCTACATTAAACAAATTCTTCCTACCAATCATTACATTTTCCCACATCCCTCATCATCACTTCAATCCTCAAAAATCCAATCCCCAAAAACCAGCGCCGACCTCTCGTCCCCCTCCGCAATAACCAAGAAACCCTCCAACCCTCCTCCCAACCATACTCCTCGGTTATTAACGAGTTGAGCGAATCAAGCGTCGCGTTTATTAAAACTCGCAACCGCGCGAGCCGGGCCCGCTCCGACACCTCGCTCGAGACTCTCTCTCGCTCGCCCAGCGATTGCCTCTCTATATATATACATACACACGCCGAAGCGCTGCAGCAGCGCAGCAACCAGCCAGCCAGAGAGTAAATAGGCGCGTTGCGCGCGGGGGTTATTGCCTGTTGGGTGATTTATCTAGTAATACTAGCCGACAGGCCGGACCGTCGCTGCTCGCGCGCGCGAGCTCGCCGCTGGAAATTAAAAACTCACTTTATTACACGTCTCATTCTCGCGCGTCCTCCCGCTTCTCTCCCCCTCCCCCCTCCCCCGACTTAATATGAGCGCGCGCCGGCCCATACCTGATGGAACGAATATTATTAAAGTTCGCGCAGCACGCGAAATATACCCGTGAAATATCGCCGGAACAGAGTGAGGGGGGAGGGGGGCCTCCTATTATTGCGCGGACGCGATGGAGTAGGCGGCGTCTTCCTTCGTTATATGGAGGCGAGCAGGACGCTCTGCTATATTGAAATTCGGAACTTTTTCTTTTGTTTGCGCGCTGCGGTGACGCTCTGTTCTTAATTATTTTGTGAAATATGTAGAGGGCTGCTGGGGCTGGGATTGCGGAAAGTGGGTTTTGGTTGGGATTGACGGTTTTGAGGATTGGAGGGGATAAGGGATTGGTGGAGTTTGGGTGTGGGGTTGATAATGATTTTGGGAAATGTATTTTGGAAGGTGGATGTCAAAAGATTTTGGAGTAAGCTGAAATAAATTTTGAAATTCCAATTGCAGATTTTAAAGGATACATGTTATTCAAATATATTATACATTTTTGCTTAAAATTTGAAATTTAGTTTTTACATTTAAAAGATTGCTGTTTCCGAATGAACGTTTATTCAAATAACTGAAAGCTTTTTTCAATTTACTAAAGTAATGAAGTATAAAATGTAATTTATTGACTGCATCAACTAAATTGTTGTTTACAAGATAAACTAGATATGCCAATATTGTATCAATATTTATCTAATATTGATTATACAAATTGTATTTTACTAAATTAATTTATTTGTGTAATATACTACTGTATGGTTATTGCACTGTTTTATTTTTTAAATTAAATAAAATCAAATAAACTTAAACGCGGAAAGAAGTTTCAAAAGAATTCAGCATAAATAGTCTGTGTAACTCTCATAGTATAAAGTGTTCATATAAAATTTGCTTAGAAAGATATTCTTACATTGTTATGTACGAATGTATTTGCATCAGATTTTACAAAAATAACAAATACTTCATACAAAATTAGAACATCAAATCCACCCTAAATTAGCATCATCATAATTGCTACATTTTCTCTTAAAATTTCTTACCCCACAATTCAATTAAAAAAAAACCCCAAACTCCAACAAAATAATCCCACCTATCAAAAACAACGCGCTATCTCTCATACGCTTAGTCAAAAGCCCGCGCGCAGATCCACTGGTCTTCATTGTGCTCAGCTCGCTGCTGGCGGGGTGCGCGCATATGTAGCGCACTCCTCTCCCCCAGCTATATAGCCGGATGAGTTGCCGGGCGCCCAGGAAAAGCCATAATTTCATGGGCTCGCTTCGCGAGCTTGTAAACGCGCCCTTGCATTATTATTTCTCCGCCTGGCTTTCTTTTTTTTTCGCTCTCGCTCTTTCGCTCTCTTGTGCGTATACCGCGTGAATCATTGAGAGCGCTGACGCGCAGATTGCCGCAAGCTTCACTTTTATACGGCTGCTTCCCTTTATTGTGCCGGGAGAAAGAGCGGAGTTCGACGCTGTTATTCGTCCGAGTAAGATATTCTGTGCAGTTAATTTTTCGTATTGTTGGAAATGATTTAGGAGTTGCTTTTTAAGGCGCTTGCGTTTGGTGGTGCTGGGATTTTGTTAGTGTATATTTTTACGGTTTATGTTAACAGTTTTTTGAATGATTTTTATATCACATAATAATTGTAAATTATTAAATAATGTTAAAAATTTTATTAACGGTTACTGGTAATTTTAACATTGACTTATTATATCGTTTTTTGTTTTTGTTTCAGGTGAGTAGCAGTTGGCCTTTTATCTTCAATTATGCGGGTCTAGGCAAGTCATGAACTATACAATATACTCAATATAATAAAAATTTGTTTTAATTTTTATTTTTAAAACTACTTTCAGTCGATTAGTAAAAGAAATGAAATTGAAAATTAAAAATTTAGAAAATTATTGGTTATTTTTTATCATCTCAAAAACACTTTGAATTAATACCTTTAAAAGTATTCATTTTAAAAACTACTTAATTGAAATTGACTATTCCGCCCCACCAACTCCCCTTAATAGAGCGATCCAATTCAAACTAAACCAATCAACAATCATCTCCAAAACCACACACCCAAACAAAAACCGAAGCTCAAAAAGTAATAACCAACAATGGCTCAGCCAGTCTCCACCCAAGACCAAGCCAAGATGGATGTCGTAGTCGCTCGCTCGCGCGGAGCCAATTCAATTGTCTCGTCGTCGAGAATTTCATATAGAGCGCTAAGGATTCCGCGCGTGATATCGCGGGGGAGGCTGCGCGCACCGGATCTATATAAGTCTGCATTTCCGAGTGGCAGTCGTCAATGTCCATTAAGGGATCCTCCCAGCTCGCTTTTCCCCCTCCTTTTTCTCCTCGATATAAGCGAATGACGTATAGGTCGAACGAACGAGAAGAAGGGAGAGAGATGAGCTCTTTTTATTAATGTCAATAAGGCAATTATGACCCGGTCTTGGTGCAGGTTCGACGATGCGGGCGCAGGCCTAACTCCTAACTCATATTGCGGCTCGAATCACTTGCTTGGCTTATGGGACGGGGATCGATTGGTGGTAACGAGGAGAACAATTATGTAGGATTTATGAGAAGCTGTTTCTCTTTCGTTTTTCGGTTTCGATTGATTAATGTTTGGATACGACATTATAAATTTAAGTAAATTAAAAGTGTAGAATAAAGTTTGGAAATGCGATTTTTAATATACATTTTCTGGTTTAAGAAAAAAAAATAGTAGCTGCATACAGATTAAATTTTATTAAAGCGACTGATACCCTAAAAGCATTGTGGTGGGTTTAATCATGAGAAATCTTAAATTAAAACATGTAAAAACAGCGCTTTTTTATAGCTGTTTTAGAAACTATGTTCGAACTTTCAAAGCACTGAAAAGTCATTTCAAATTGATAATTTTGAAAAGATTAAATATTTAGAAACACTTCCTCCAAGCCTCCCACTCCAACAAAGTACCGAGTAAACAAAGCCTAGCGTATTCCAATACACCGACAATAATTTGCATGCAGATTGACAACAAGCCGGGCGACATTCCACTCTTTCAAGGGCGAAATTTCATTCCGAAATATCAAACGCATAATCCAGCCCGCTAGCTAGTCGCATCAGCGCCGGGGCTGTGTGTTCGGCATCGCTCGGCAGTTCATATCGCTCGTCCTCGTGTCTGCTCCTCCGCGTCCGCGGGGTCGGGGACAATAATATAGGAAAGTGGGGTTTCTCTCGCCGCGCTATAAGCAATATCTGTCCCGCGCGCACCCCACATGCCTGCCAACTTCTTCATATTATCGTCCTCCCTCGCTCTCTCTTTCTTCGTGCGTGAGTGTGAAGGTGTATCTGTGTGAACGTATGTCCATGTGTGTGTGTGTTGCGAGCGAGTCTCAGCTATTTATTTATTACCGCTCTGAAAGACCTATTATTGCATTTTTCAAAACGCTCGAAAGAGCGCCGCGTATAATATGAAAGGCTTACGTGCGCGCTTTTCGCGAATTAATCTTTGCGCAGAGCGGAAGAAAGGAAATTCATCAATCTAAAAAGCGCACGGGCAGGCAAGCTCTAATAATGGACGCGCCCAGCACATGCGACTGTAAGCTATGTATTGTGCGTGTACCTGGACGGCGTGTAATAATTTCTTTCGTGACACGCGCGCTGCTTATTCTTGCCACCCTTTTGCGTTTATTATGCATGAATTTTAATAACGCAGAAAAGTTGTTTGAGATGGCTATGTATTGTGAAGGTCTTGCATTGTTCCATATTAGTCGATAAATATGGAACTATTGCAACTAATATGGAACATCCGATAACTGCGGCATATTAATATAATATCTAAGTAATTTATTGCCACTATTTTAAAGTAATAAAAGTTAGTATTTAAAAACTAATTTTATATTAGCAATCAATAATAAGATAATTAAAATGTAATACAAATAAATTTGAAACATCTATCTAATTAAAAATAAACAAAATATTTCATTTGAAAGTAATATTTACCACAGCCAACATCTAAAATTAAGAAAAACAGATATTCAGAACATTAGTGAAAGAGAAAAGAAACCACGGCTAGAGCGAGGAAAGTCTAGAGAGAGAAAGTTGGCATAAAAAATTCACAGAGTGAATAAATCAAGGGACGTCGGGCTTGCGACTTCGCTTTTAGTTTAAGTATATTCGGAGTGGCCTCCGGCACACTTCCGCATTCGAACATATGCCCCACCCGCGAATAATGCCGGGCTGAAAAATGATAATTCAGCGAGCGTCGAGCTTTACTTAGTGCTGCGGCGGAAGAGATTTCGTGTTAAGTGCCGGATGAGTGTATCGAACAAAAGTGCTTCTAATGCTCTTTTTTGATAAAATATAAATTTTGGATCTAAAATCTTTTGTGAAATTACTAAGTCCGTTAAAACGTAAAAATACTTTGGCTCAATCCCGATGTTCTATCGAAAAATTCCTTTAGTGGTAGGAGGATACAGAGTCGTGGGATATCAGTGTAAGACCTCGAAGCTTCGCAGAGCATTGTCCTTTTCTGTCATTCATACAATTGGATTACACGTAAGATGTCAAAAACTTCAATCATCACAACTGCAAAATTCAACGTTGCTTGTTATTTTGATGGTTTTTCAAATGAAGTTGATATAAACTGCTATAGCTTCCAAAATACGTATCAAGCTTTTACTGAAATTGTTTATATTACATTAAGAATAATTCATCGAGTATAAAAACAGATAAGATTATCAAAGCTTAAAATTTCAGCTCAAAGGTCAATAAGCATCCATTCACCGTTATATTTTTAATTAAGACACCGACTTATGGTGTTCTCCTATTACGCATCCCTGGTCTCTTGACTATTTCATCAAGAAAAATCACCGGCCCTGGCGGAACTTTGTTATCCGCGCCCTGCGGACATCTATAAAACAAACAAACGCGAAAAAGCTTTTTTCCATTCCTCTCGTCCAGCAACAGTAGCAGCAGCAGCAACTCAACCTCGTCCCTCTTTTCTTGAGCGAGTATAACGCAAGAGCCGAACGAAAGCAGCAGCTGATTATTAATGGCGTTGCAGCATACAAAGTAAGTTTTTGTCCGGGCCGGACGTCGCGGCGGCTAAAAGCATTAGTGCGGCGGCTGCTTTCGAAAACTCCCGCTCTCCTTCCGCGACCCCACTCTCTCACTCCCACGCTTTTTCACCTACTCTATCTTATATGCTCTCTCTCCACTTCTACTCTCCGCTACTTTCTCTCTTTCTCCCTCGATCGCTTTCAGGCTCACATCGGACGAGAGAGAGAGAGAGAGAGAGAGAGAGAAAGAGAGGAAAATTCAAGGGACGTGCAGGAGTGAGAGAGAGAGAGCGAGAAAGAAAATAAGAAAGAGAGCACGCGGAGGATCAGAGGTTAGGGAGTGGCGGGGAGAGAGCGGAGGAGATGGTGGGGGGAGGCAGCCAGGGGGTGGAGGCGGAGAGGCTCATCTTGTAATGGACTCAGGAGACAGTCGAGTCGGCTAATGGACCCTCGCCCTCTCTCTCTCTCTCTCTCTCTCTCTCTCTCTCTCTCTCTCTCTTCCTGAAAAGCTCTTAGTATCTGTGCCACGCGAGTATCGATGCCATATCGGTTATTCGCGGGCGTGGAGCTGCCGCCGCCGGGCTGGCTTCTATCCTATACGGAAAGACGAATGAATTCCATTTATTTATTTTGGTCTGTTCACTTCTTTTTTCATTTCTTATACGGAATTTCCAGTCGTAATTTATTTGTTCGGATTGCAGCGCGTGCTGCTTGCTGTTGTTATTGTTTTTCTTCTGTAGCTGATGGAAATTGGAGGCGGAGATTAAAAAAATTAATTAAATCTGATTAAAAAGATTGAATTACAAGATTGTATGAGATATGTAATTTAATTTGATTAAATTAGGGAGTCGTAAAACATTTTTCGACGGAAAGCATTTTAAGCAATGGTGTAACGTATTCTGTTTCTTATCTATCTTCAAAATCTCTGATTACATCGGAGTTACTTTAACAGTAAACGATAGCAGTTTGTAATTAAGATCTGAACATTTTTTGGCTAACTGATACAGTTTACAAGTGAATCTTACCAAACTTTCCGTATCAATTAGTCTTTTCGTCTTTTCGGAAAAACTTTTCTGATTGTAATTAGCCAGTTAATAGTTGGTAAAGCCAGATTAAATTTTCATTGTTACATAGCCCATATTATTCATTAAATCTTCAATTTCATCCACTTTTCTTCTAATATACCACCATCTCCTAAAAATCTTGTAACAAATTTCTTTGTCAGTCTATTCCTGCAACAAGGATATTTAACTATCAACTCAACGTTACAGCAACATTACCCAGTTATTGTCAATCCCAGCAAACCAAAACCAAAAAGCCCGCAAATCCAATAACCTCTCGCAAGCACACCAGCCTCCAGCATCAGTTCACCCAAGAGATCAGCAGCCAGCGCACCGCGAGTGCTACTCCGTTTTTCAATCCATCCGACAACGTCCGCGCGCGAAAGTAATAAGTCGAAAGGTCGTCGCCGGGGCGGGGGCGAGAGGGACGCTCGGTCGGATAATGCGATCGGACGACGTTGGGAGAGTAAGAAGGAGAAAGAGGAAGGGAAAGAAAGAGGAGAGAAAGAGGACTGACGGCGAGATGCGGGCACGATGAGAGAGGAGTAGGTCTTCGACTCGTAGACAGTCCGATGAATGAGAAAAGTGTGCGGGTATCTTCGTCTTCGATTTCCCTGATTACGGGACACACATACGGGTCTTTCTCTCTCTCTCTTTCTTTCTCTCTGTCCAATTGCTTGCTACGTACATGCAGTTTAGCATGTAAATCCCACGTGGCAATTTCAATTTGCGTCCCATTGTGTAGGTGTACCCAGGTGTGAATGTGTGCACGCGCTGGCTCTGCTCGAAGAAAATTCCGACTTCTCCTCCGCTTTCCATCTTTCTCTTATCCCGTCCTCTCTGGGCTCGTCCACTACTACCAGCGACGGCCAACCACCCGCGCGCGCACACACACGTCTGATGTCCGATACATCAGCCCCATGCATAATAAATCTCGGAGCGCTGCTGCTGCTGCTGCTGCTGCTGTGCAAAGACGCCAGCCAGCAGAGCCGAGATGAGATAGGAAAAGAGAGCGAAATGAAATAGAGCGAGAGGGAGAGAGAAGGAGAGAAAGAGAGATACATAGGTGGACTGGGAAATTCGTATATGGAGGAGGGAAGACGGAGAGTGGACGTTCTCTGCAGTTTTATTTTTGTCCTTTCCCCGTCAGGCTTTCCTCTGTCTCTCTTTCTGTCTGTGTGTCCCCTGTGTGCGTGTGAGTCGCGTGGCCCGTGATGGAGAGCCTTCGGGATATCAATATCGGGAATTGTCCGAGCGGCAAACTTCGCCATCAAATTTTCGCTAATACATTTTCCCCCCGGATCTTGCCCACCCTCGGGCTCTCGCGTTTTTGTGTGTGTGTCTATTTTCCATTTCGTTGGGAGTTATCTTGATCACGTAAATGAGATGAGGCTATGTCTTTTAGGGATATTGGATGGTAAAAAGTTTTGGGTTAGGAGTGAATGTTTGTTTTAGGAATTAGAGCATTGAAATGCGCTGCCGTTGTTTGGAGATGATTAGAGAAATTACCCTGGCTGTTTATTTGTTCAGGACGTTGAAATAAATGAATTTTCTTAATTATCTCATTCCATTTTGGAAAATTGGCGAATGTGCTCATAAACATTTCAAATGCAGTGACGTATAGCATGATTTGACTGATTACATTATACTATCCATTATTTATCAAGGCATTAATAAATTACAGAGAGCATCAAATAATCATAGTAATTAGTGGAATTATAATGAAATTATCTAATACAATCACATAACCACCACGATTTATTAATAACATTAGCACGATGTTAAACATAACAACAGTTCTCCCAACTCTTTAATTCCAAAATTCAATAAAACTTGCTCCCCAACTTACTGCAAACGATACATTTCATAATAACAATGCATCGATCCGAAAGAGCGATCGCACACTCTCGTGCAAAAAGATCCAAGAGGCAGGAGAAAAAAAAGCGCGCACAAGCGAAAGAGAGAGAAAGAGAGAGAAGGATGACTGCGGCTTTTTTCGCTTAATGCGAGTAATGATACTTTTCGCTCGCCTTTTCTTCGAGGCACTCCACTTTCAGCCCCGCGTGGCAGCCGAGCGAGCGCGCAAGCGGGGGCAGGAGTAGAATAAGTAGAGGACAAAGTAGACGGCGTACAGAAAACCTCCATTAAAGCCCCTAGAAGTGATTAGTACTCCACCGTCGTCCTTCCCTCTCTCTCTCTCTTTCTCTTTTCTCTCTTGCTTCCGCTACTGCTGCTGCTACTTTCAGCTGCTACGCGACCTTCGCGCAACGCCCTTTTCGATCCGCTGGCTGTATGGATCTCTCTTAATGGCATGTTTTGAATTTTTTTTTAGAGGATTTTTTTTTTCGCTTCGATAATGTTTTTGCATTGACAAGTATCAGATGCGATTTTTTGAGATTCTAATTGGGGTTCTAATAGATTGATTATGATGAAAAAAATAATAAAGTTATTAAACGAATTTAACGAAAAATCCTTTATTGAAGTTATAATAAATAGAAAGTTCAGATAATGCTCATTAAATATACTATTTGTATAAATTAATACAATCAATTTAATAACTACACAAAAAAATATGAAGACAAAAATAAATACGAGTCTCTTTAAAGCATATCTAACAACACTATCACGCCTTAATTAAAACCCAAAACAAAACCGTGAACCCTAAAAGCCCCTCATCAACCCCGACACAGAATCAATCCAGCCGTCCAACACACCTAGTAGACTGCTCTAAAACTCCATTCTATTCCCGTATACATGCATCCACATCGGCGGCGTGCGGCGAATAATCGATCCTCGAGAGTTCGGTCTGCTATGCTCCCCGCGCGCTATTTTCTTTGCTCTGCATCGAGCCCGCGCGCGCGCACACACACACAATCCCATTAAGACTCTTCCAATCAGCGCTCTTTCATTCTCCGGCGCACAGTCCCTTGTCGCAGGCGCGTACAGTCGGTTATTTTCCGAAATGACGCGCGCGCCCGGCGCTTTTTGCTCCATTTAATCAGCGCAGGCCGGCCGGCCTGGCTCCGTAAATCACGCGGTAATTAAAAGAAACGAAGGTGAGCGAGGCACTCGGGCTAATACGCGAGGTGCCGCTGCTTTTGAGGAAGTGGATTAGAAGTTGGCGGTGGCGCGGGAGGGGGGGGGTGGCGAAGAGTAGTGAAAAATTGGTTTTAAGATGTTGAAGGGTTGCTCTGTTATAGAGTATTGTATTATGAGGTTGCTCTGTTATAGAGTATTGTATTATGAATTATTTTGAAATGTTTTGAAGATTGATGTTAGAATGAGATTTTTTCCTTTAATATTCTGATTTGACGGGTGATATTTATTAAAAAAAAATGTATGTCATTTATGTCAGAGAAAATCTAGTTTATAAATAAAATTTATTGCACAGAATGTTGTTAATCTGTGGGTAAACTACATAGAGAGAAATTATATAACAAAAATTATTATATGAATAATTTTAATTACGAATAATATAAAACATGATATAACAAATGGGTAAATGTGCAGTAATTGTTGCTATGAGAAATACT
>JAPYZA010000039.1:0-46161 GCA_030522685.1 Eupelmus azureus | reverse complement strand
GGCAAACTTGATTCCTCCCGCTCGCTTTTCTCGCCTTTTTGTCCCGGCGCGTAGCGCGCCACGACCAATCAGCCGGCGCGCGGACTTTCCCAAATGGGCTTTCTTTTTCAACCGATATTTATCTAATCGAACTTCTTTCTCCCGAGGCCCGGGCGAGATTCTTTTTGTTTTAAGAACGCCGGGGCTTGCGGGCCCTCGACATTTTTCAATGGAACGGAGAAAAGCGTCGCGAAAATAAAGGATTAGAGCTCGTTAAAGTGGGTAATGGCGGAGACTCGTTAATTGGAAGTGTCGTTAATACGGAGGATTTTTACGCCTCGCTCGTAAATTAAATTGTCTTGCCTTTCGTTAAATATTTATGGGATCTGTCGACTGAGTATACTACGATAAATACTCTTAAAATTATTAAACCTAAATGAAAAACACCGTGAAAAATTGAAGCTATATCCTTGACCCTATATCCGACATTCCCCCAATAATTACACTTTCGATAATTAGACAATCTAACCGTCTCCAAACGCTTGACGCAAAACGTTGAAGGATGCTCGCATACTTAGCTGAACGTTCAAACCTCGGCGTTCCCCTTTAAGTCTCTGGCAAGCGTCTCGCACTCCCAACAGGCCGGGATGCGCGCAGGCCTGCGTCGAGTAACGCAATATCACTCGAAGGAAGCAGCAGCAGCGGCAGCGGCGGCGGCTGCACACAATACATCGTGCTAGACGGCATAACTTTGCAGGCGCGCCGGCGCTAAAGTGCCGCTGAACTGCGCGCAGGGCCTAAAGGAGAGCGGCAGCTTCACCCGGCAGGCGAGCAACTTGGCTAACTTGCCGCTGTCGACGCGCTCCCTCTCTCCCTCTCTCGCTCTGTATATATACGCTATATACACGCAGCAGGGCGAAGGCCAGCGAGCTTTGCTTTGGGAAGCTCGGCCCGAGTAATTTCCGCATTGTCGTTAAGTTAATAGGTCCTCGCCCTCAGCTCGCCTATCTCGGAGTGCATGTGTGCCTCGCGCAAGCCTGAGAGAGGGAGAGAGTAACGGAGACGGAGAGGGATCGATATATATGTACGCGAAATGAATGTCGAATGAGAGAGGGAGAGCCCAATCATTCCGGTTCATCTGTCGATGGACCAAGTTCTGGCCGGACTTGGAGACGGCTACGAGGGCGATTTTTCTTTTGCGAAGAACGCCGTCTCGACGGGGACGGACTATTGTTATTGCGCCGCTATAGCGCTGGGTTATGTCGGGCTGTATCGTGACTCGCCGTTGCGATGTAAGTGGGCAATTTTGTCAGACGTTTCATGAGTTTGGCAATTTTTTAGGCTCAATAACAGTATTTATTCTTATGAAGAAAAATTCGTAGCTTTATTATTAAAAAATATGTTCATATAAGATTAAGTTATTTAGATAGGTAGAAAATTATGTATTCATGATTTTTATAAATTTGATTTTAATAAAGATTTTTTCGATGATTACAGACTTGCTACGAGATGGAAAGGTACCTGAAGGATGAACCGAAGCTACAATCGTACAAAAAGCTCCCTACGGAGCTGGACACCGCACCGTGGAATTTATTCAGGGCACCGCAGATCTGGACCGCCACAACCGGCACCACAACTGCACATTTCGAACCCTCAATCAAAATGGAGGTCAGTAACAATCATGATTGCATAATATAAATATAAATTTTTTGTTTAAATGGCATATGGAAACGATAGTGCAAAGATACCGAACTCATGGGAAATGTATCAATAAAAATAGAAAAGTCAACATTTAGACTTTGAATCGTTTAGCTTTAAGTGAGATAGAAGTAATAATCCAATTTAAATACTAAATTATATATTAAATGTCACGAGTAGTAACAGTCAAAAACGGTTGGACATAACTATTTTCTAAGTAGAGCAAACGATCTATTCACTATTTAATCGAAGCAAAGACAATAATCAAGTAGAATTAATAGCACGAAATATGGCGAGCATTAAACTCAATAGTCGAATCGATTTAAAACGAAAACACAGGTGACGACGTCGACGGACGACAGAGAAACGCTTTGTCTAGAGGACATAAAGCTGAGTCCGGGTGATCACAGCCACAATGGCCGCGACAGGGATCTGCTCGACCGGCATCTCGACTCGTTGTCGATGTCGTCAGCAAGCTCGGCGTGCTCGGCCCTCTCCTGGGACGGCTCGCCGTCCCTCTCCTGCAGGGCGCTCATCCTCAAGAAGGAGCCCAGTGAGGATCTCGAGGAGGATGAAGAGCACGAGGTTAGATTATGCACAGACTTAATTTTCAATTTTGTTTTCATTTTAGTTTAAAGTATTTATAAATATATTTTTTTTCTTAAAATTTATGATATATGAAAATTTGGATGTAATTTTGTTTTTATAATGATAAAGCATTGTTTCAAGATTATTTTGTTTTATGTAAAACAATTCGCAATACGCAAAGGTTAAAATTAATGCTTAAAACAATGTTTCAGGAATGCGAGGAGGAAGAAGACAGTGGCTGCGAGGGCGAGGGACAAATTCTCACGCCACCCTCGAGTCCAGAGTCCGGACAGGGTCACTCGAATTCGAGTCACTCGTCTACCGGCAGCTCGATGCTCGACGTTCACAATCTCAACCTTCATGGAACGAACGGCAGGAGCGCGATCGTTAGGGTTACCACTGCAAACGCACAAAGTGTCGCGAGGTACGTTCCCGTGCAAAGTCTTTTTACCTTTATTAAAAATAAGGAAGTATGCATGTAACGTTTAATTTTTTCGATGATTAGATTGATCTCGGTTGCGACGAACGGAAGCTTCCCGGCAGCGACGACGACGACGCAACAGCAGGGCCACACTGGCGCCGCGACGGCGACGGCGACGACGACAGTCGTCACGGCCACGGGCCACGTTAGCGTGAGCAACGGCGGCAGCAGGCACCACCACGCGAGGAGCCACGAGCACAGTCCGCCCGACACGAAACGCAGGATACACAAGTGCCAGTTCCCCGGCTGCAAAAAGGTCTACACCAAAAGCTCGCATCTCAAAGCCCACCAGAGGACGCACACGGGTGAGTAGACTCATATCAATTTTGCACTTTTTTGCTCTTGTTCTGATTTCATTGGGCTGCTGAACGGTACTTACCTCAAAACCGGTTATTCCCTGTTCTTTCAAATTGATAAATAATTTACTTATTTTTTATAAAATTTGTTCAAAATAAGTTTGCTACATTCTAATAAATCAGTAGATCCATATCAAAATTTTAAAATATTTCCTACTATCAGTGTAAAAAATGTAATTCTCCCCTCTCCCAAATCTCCAATGAATAATCATTCCACCTAAACAAACATATTCTATTTACCTCAAGCCAAGATCGATCTTCATTAATAAGATAACGACGAGCAATCCAAATCTAATTCGGCTCCTCTAATTCAAAACCATAAATCCAAAACAGCCTGCACTCCCTCGGCATCATCGATCCTCCAAAGAAAACAAATCGCCAAAGTGAATTACAATTCCCGCGCTACCCAGCCTCCCTTATTTTTCTCCGCGCGCCACATAAGTGTAAACACGCGCCCCAAAGACAATAGAGCGCCAACCCCTTATCGCGCGAAATAACGATGCATAATTAATGAGAGTCGTTTGCCGCGCGCGCTTGCAGAGAGACAAGCTCCCCCAGCGATGCCTATCCTTTCTTCCTCCCGAAATCTCTCTTCGTGTAGGCGCGCGAGTGCAGGAGCAAGTAAAGGAAGACAAATGCGGTATTAATGGCGCGGGAGCCTCCGCACACCCCCGCTGCGCGCGAGAATTGGCACGAAGGGTCTCGGAGGGCCCGAATAATTCAAAGTCGGGGAGGCGCGTGCGTAACGGCTCACCCGAGAATTCGGCGAGGCTCGTTAATTCTTTTTTTTTTCCTCTTTCTTTCTCGGATCTTGCTCGCTGTTCCCGTTCGTCTCTTTGCTGAGCGGGCTTATTTACTAGGAAAAAAGTTTAGAAATTTTTTATGGGTAGTGCTTAATGCGGGCTAATAGGGTTGCAAATAGCCCTGGGTTACATTGTATTAGCCAACGGTTAAATTTTCAAAATTATAATTTATCAAAGCAACAACTCGACAATAAATATCCTTTTGCAGTCAAAAATTTCGCTTACCACCACTTTAAACAAACAAACTTCGGCATTCCACAGCCGCGGGGCGCTCACCTGCTTCTTCGCTTTGGCCTTCTCGCTCATTACGCATTTGCTTTGGCGCTCGCGGTACCTCCTTTTTAGGCCCCTTTGACGCCGGAAATGCAAATATCAACGCTCGCGCCCGCGCTTATTCGGATTCGAGGTTAGCCAGAAGAGTGAGAGAGCCGAGCGGAGGAATAACTGCGGTGAGCGCTCGGGGCCCCTTACCCCGCGGAAAGCCGCGAATTGCTTTAACGCGCGGACCGTTAAGCAGACTACAGGCGCAAGGGATATAAGCAAACTGCGGAATAATGCATATACACACATGCGTGCGTTCTGCACTCGGCAAAGTCGCAACGTTATTAAACTCGGCTGGGGGAGAGAGGGCGCTCATTGCCCCGGCCATCAATTGCCAAGGAGTTTCCGTGTGCTTTAATTTTAATTTTTAGAGTTCGCGGAAATGTGAGATCGGTCGCGTGGAGGAGGGAAAGTTTTCCTGCGTGCGGTACCACGCGCGGCTACGAATTTATGGACGGTCTTTGAGGATACATGGCTGGCTGGCCGAACGCCGGGGAACGGTTGTTTATGTCGTCCATTTGGTTTTTGTTTTTTGGAGAAAAACTGTTATTCAATTTATGATATGTCGTAAACTGAATTTTTTAAACTTCCATGATTTTTCAATGTTTATGAAAAAATAAAGTTTTTTATTATTCACTTAATTGCTCGACCATTAAATTCGTTATTTATAGTATAGTTTAAACAAATGAATTGTTATTGTAAATAAAAAGTATTACTTTACGAGTTTTCGTTCTTCGTGCAAATACGATACACCAATTTATTACAGTGCATCAAATGCATCAAAAGAGATTCAAACTTATGCATAGAAAACTTGCTTTCAAGGGCCGTTGTCACTATTTCACTTGACCCAAAAACCTGCCAATGACAACCCATCAGCTCTAATTAACTTACAGCCATCCAGCTAGCTAGTTCTCAACATCTAAATCCAAAACAACTTATCTAGGAACGAAATCGCGTCGCATCGGGCCTCGTAATACAATTCGAAGCTTTGTGTCGCGCGCACAGATGCAATCTGTTTGTAAGCGGCGCCTTATGAAAGACTTTGAGAGATCCTCTTCGTCGTCCTCTGCCCGGCCTTCACAGTAATCGAAAAAGGCAATAGTCGGAAGGACGGCGCTGGGAAGATTGAAAGAAAGCGAACGACTTTGATCTCGGCCGGCTCCTTCGAATCGAATTTCGGCCGGTCCAGACCGACGCTGAGACGAAAGACGACGAGAGAGAATGTGTGAGAGAGAGAGAGAGAGGCGTCTTTAAGACCAAACGAAAAGGTTCGTTACGAGTCTCGCGGGACGCGACAAGTCGCTGCCTATGTCGAGGATCTTGAAGGACGAAGGAGACAGATAGAGTTATGTGTGTGTGCGCACGTGTGTGTGTTTTAGCGCGACAAGTTTGCACGGACACGGATATTGGCCATTGCGTCATTACGGATATTGGAGGGCTTGTTTTCCCAGGAAAGCTAGAGAATTTTTTCAAAATTTTACTGGGCTTATCGAATTCGCTAGATTAATTTGATGTTTTTTTTTGTAAATTTGATCACGAATGTTGTATTGTAAAGTTTTAAAGTATCGGATAAATTTTATTTCAATTTTTATCCTTCATTTTTTTAACGTGTATAAATTCATAATAATAAAAATAAATTCAGTTAGAAGATAATTATTTTTGAATCTACCTTTGTATTTACGCTAGTTGTACTTGTCTTATAGAATCGATCGATATGGCCATTATAAATGACTGCGCAATGATGCTCCATGCTTATTACAGCTCGATTATTCCATCTGGAAAGCAGACGGTGAATCTGTTGTATGCCATGTATATCCGCGCGGATGCCGGACTAATTCCACTTTAATGAGCCATTAATAAACGATCTTTGAGCAGGGCCAGTGGGAGATTGAGGAGGATTTGAGGTTGTATAGTGCAAAAGCTTGCTTCAATGCTTCACTCTCTAGATATTTACTATACAGATTTTGAGATAAATTTTTATTAGGAATTAATTATAATAACTTTACAAGACTTAAAAATAATTTCTCCATTGTTCGAGTAAGTAATCAATTACAAAAGCTAATATTTATTGCTGGATAATTTTGTACCATAGTTTTCCGTTCCAAAAAAAAAAAGATATCAGATAACCACGAAGATTTTCAATTAAAGAGACTTCAAAGCTTTAATGCTCGCGATTCTAGTACTGCATTGTTGTTAACTTTGATTCGGCGCGTAAAGCGAAGAAACAGACGCTTGTACAAACAGAGGCAGAAAGAAAAAATATAATCAGCGGTAAATAGATTTCCGTGGTGTTGTCTAGTACGCTTTTACACTCAAACCGCAAGTACAATTACCGAACGTGGGATGATAAAAATAAAGAAGCAAAAAACGAGAAGTAAATAAGGGGGATTGTTTGAAAGGAGGAAGAGACTGTTAGGTAGTTTATTTGTCACGCGTTCGTTGAATGCGTTGTTTCGCAGTGGCTTTGACGATTGTAAAGTTTGTTTTTTTGTTTGTCGTGATTAAATCTAAAAATTATGAACACTGAGAAAGGAAATTGTATTTCAAATAAATATTGTTTGTTTACAACTGACAATATTTAAACAAAAGTGTTCAAACTTAATATTCCACGTATTTAAATTGTGCAATAACGTTTTCACTATTACGTTACAATAAAAGATGCAATTTTACAAAATAATTACATTGCCAAAGAGCCGATAGTTCAGCAACAGTAGCAACGTTAACTCGATCGTTGATTTCTTTCTCGTAAATCCGAGCCGGTGCACAGCAGTAGCAGCGGCAACAACAACAGCTTGGCATCAATTCTTCTTTAGAAATATACAAGAGAGCCGCACTCGCTGCAATTGTGCAAAACTTAGTATAAACAGCTCTTGGCGCGCCGATAAAAAGTTTACGTTGTTTCGCGCCGGAGGTTCGTTTGTTTCAGGGCAAAACTTGCGGCTTCGGCTGCGCGATGCATCGCCGTAATGCGATTCGTAAATAATGGCTTCTTCCTTTCTCCTTCCGCGTATACGGCATGAAAGAAGCTTTAAAGCACGGCCGCCTCACTGGAGAAGAAGAGCGCTGGAAAATACATAAATAAATATTGGCCGCCGGCCGGGACGTAATGTAGTGTGATAATGTATTGAGTAAACAATTTTTGCCGCTTTGGACAAATATTTTTAGAATTTATAAAAATGTCTCTTTAAGCACTGTTATTTAGCGCTGACAGCTGAAAAACAACTTCAAGTATACATATACGCTTTTTGGTTTATCTTAGATTTTTCTCCTATATGTATCTTGTGTAAATTGTCGTAGATAGCAAGATTATACCTTTACTAAATTCTTTATTTTATTTTTTAAACTCTAATTTATTTTTACGACTTCAATCATTTTTAAAAGTTCTTAAAAAATCATTTTTCTGTGAAAAAGAATTATATTTTTTCATGTAAAAGTATAATAAATCTAAAATTTTATAGCTCATAAGAAGTACTCCCTCTTTTTCAAAATCAACATTCACTTCTCGAAAAACACTTACTTTTGCAATTTCAAATCAATTTTAGCCATACCTCCGCCAAACTTCCCCTCACGCTTGCCGGCGTGAAATCCTCCATCATCGGATTTACGGCGAAATCTCTCGGCGAAAATTTGCTTAAGGCCAAAAACTCCCCCGTATCCATGTGCATAATGCGATTCGTAAATAACGACCTCTTCCCCTCCCAGGCACAAAACAAAGTTAAAAACGAAGGGAAAAAAGGAGAAACCGCAGGCGCGCTCAGGCGCAAAAGGAGACATAAATAAATATGTATAGAGAAGAGAGAGGAAAGGGGGGGGGAGGAATGGGAGAGGGAGTATAAGGGGAGGGTGTCGCAAATACTAGCCAAGAGAGTGCATCTGCGCGATTGAACGCGTATCCTCTTACCTTCGACCGCAAATTCAAAGTCTCGCTCGCGCTCTCGATACCGCAGGCGCCTGCGGTCGGGTTATACGAGGATCTCCCCGTATCCGTTTCGACGTTAAACTTTATGTCCCATACAAGTTGGAGAGGTCGCTGCCGCTGCCGCTGCCCGCAATCCGCGGCCATTTTTCCACCAAGGAAACTGCTGGCTGTGAAAGCGAAAGAGGGGCTAGCAGTTAGCTTTCTGACCGCTTGAAAATATAATCTTTTGCGCGACCATGCACGCCTAAGAGAGAGAGAACACGAAATGTCTTTTATTTCGCGCAGCGCGCTAACTTCGTTTCGAGATCGAAAGTCCCGTGTATTTTTGTTCGTGCGGTAGGTTGTTGAACCCAGGATTTTCAAAAGTAAGCCACCGCATTTAAAACTTGAAATCGTTGAGGTTTGGGATTAAAATATAACATTTGAGAAAATTTTCATTTTACAAAAATTATAATCATTTTTCCGTGTTGTATAATTTAAGTAATTATACAAGTCAGTAACTTGTTCGCTAAGTATTGGATAGTCCTCTGCATAGCAGGAAAACTCATTTAGTATGTTAATATTGGATCCTGTAATAGTATCAGCGTAGTAAATATTAATGGTTTACAGAGGTAATAGATACTCCCTTGAAACTCACAAGGGACTTGTAATTTGGATCAGCTTTAGGCGAATCCTACTTCAACATCATAGATGTAGACACTATAACGATAATCAAAGAAGAAATAGTATATTTATTTATTGAATGAATTAAAAATATAGTGAACACCAACAAGTCCTTAATACTGAGCAAACTTCCGAACCAGATAATAAAAATTCAAAAACATTCATTACTCGATCCTAATCTCCCTCCTCAAACAAAATTAATCAAAAGAACTCATTCGCATTGCCATTCTAAACGTCGCGCCAGTCTGTTAAAAATAAAAAAAGTAATACACACAAACCGGCAGTCGCAAAGCCACGCGCGCGCGCTAAATTGATCGCGATAAGCAAAGCAAATAACATTGATTTACAGCATCGCGCTTCCAGCATATCCGAGAAATATCGCGGCGCTCTCCTTTGCTCGCCGGCTGAATGTTAAAAAGGAGCCGGCGATCCCAAAGAAAATTTCAGCTAGACGAAAAATTTCGCGGCGCAAATGATATTCCGATCTCGCGCGCGGCGGTCCGACGAAACACGAGCGCGCAGACGAGGAACCGCTACTACTTGGATTTCTCGGCGCACCCTATAAATTCCGCGCTTGTCCTGCGCGCCGACACGCCGAGATGGAAGAGGAAGAAGAAAAAGTAAGGGAGAGAAAGGGAGGGGGAGGGGGTATATATCGCGCGAGTTAATAAAATGCAAAGACGACGAGGACGAACGACGTGTGCGCGCGGAGGGTGACAAAAAATATTCAGGACGGAAGCGGCGTGTGTGGAGGAAGTTGCGGGAGAGGCGTTTGGAATCGCTTAGTTTTCTGCCGCGGGTCCGCTAGGCGCTCGAGCTGAGGGATGACTTCGAGTTTGTCTGGGCTGCAAGCGTCAAGGGGGAAAACGAATTTTAGCTTGTTTTTATTTTTGGAAAGAAGTCGAGTAGAAATTTCTAGCTAGTACAACATTGCACTATTATTTTTATACCTGCAGTTTCTAATTAAAAATCCAGTCATAAATAAACGAAAAAAATCCCCACAAACCTCATTAAGCCATCCATTCGAATCTTGAACGCAACAGCGACCCAGATTTTAATAAAAGCTCTCAAAAATTCACACTCGAGCCTGGGGGGCCGGCTTAGCTAAAAGACTCGAGAGGGGAGCTACACATGCATGAATAAACCGCATAAAAGATGCGCGACGGAGGCTGCGATCGTTCAACGTCCGAGGCCGAGCACGTAGCTCTGCTGACTGGAGATGCAGTCGCGCGCAGCACCGGTATTGCCTCGATATGTCAGAGGCCCCCCGCGCGCAGACGGACTGACAACGTACGTGAGGGCATGCCAGCCCTGAAATAAGAAATGCCGAGAGAGGGCTGTTCGGGGAATTTTCGGGAATTTGAATAGGCGAGACGGCCGATTTATATTGTTTCGAACTGGGTTATTTGAATTTGGATCGAGTACTTTTTGGGAATAGATAGAATCTAGAGCTACCTTGCTTGCTTTTTCGAACTATTTCGTGATTAATATTCTGAAAATGTTGTTTTTAAATTTAAGTCATTACTGTAATAAAAATTTTAAAATATAGATATCGAAATAAGCCATTACAAATTCAAATAACTTTAAATAATTTCATTTTTTTAAAATTCTATTAAACTGAACTTCAAATCCAGCTATTACTAAGCTTAAATGAAAATGTCCAAAATCTAGTCACAAGATAAGATGCAAAAAGCACCTCTCAACCAGAGGTCAGCCGAGAGCAGAGCGGGCGGTCGCCGCAGACGGCCGGACTCAACGTTGACCGACTCCCCTTCTCCCCCCTCTCTCCCCCGTCGGCTTCGTTACGAGTGCGTTGCAGCACCCACGCCGGCGACTAACGCGCGCTAAGCCGTCTTGTTTAATATGGCTTTATTACGCGGCAGGCCGGCCGCCGGGAGCCATTACGCGGTGATAAAATGCGCGCGATGTGCGAGCGTACATTGTATTATATCTGCGGTGTGCCCACGTGTGGGCCGCTCGGACGGCGCGGCTATGTGTGCGAGTAAGCTCGAGCATCAGTTCTACTTCGCGGGGATTTTACGCACCGGCTTGATTCGGCTGCTGGCGGTTCGTCCTTTTTTTTGGGGCTCCCGGTGAAGCGTGAAGTTTCTTATGGCGGGGAAGGGTAGACCGAGATAAAAAATTGAGGTTGGAGGGTCGCTGTAAGGATAAGAGTTACTAGCTTATTCCAAGGTCTCCTTCCTTAATTTTATTAAAATTTATATCGGGTTGTTTGGATTGGGGGTATTCTCCACAATATTTTCTTAAATCTTAAAAGATAAAACCTTAAAAGGTAACAATTTTTCAAAAGTATAAGAATTGTTTTTAATATAAATTTTCGAAAATTAATATAAGCTAAAATTTATACACTAACTTTTTAAAGATTGTTAATTTCTAAATTTAACTGTAAACTAGAATCTAAAATAATGTTAGCTGCGAACTAGAGAACTGAGAGAGAGAGAGCAGAGAATGCGCCCGCAAGTAGAAACAGACGAGTCTGGTAGGCCGATGTACAATGTACGCTTGGCTACAAAAGGGTTAAGGTCTGAAAAATAAGGGGGAGCCGCCAGCGCCTCGCGCCACAAAGGGACGGCTAAAAAGGTGCGAGAGTGCTTCGCGGGAGAAATGTATTTAGCGCCGTGAAACGAGATACAGAGAGCAGCCAACAAAGACGAGCCGGGCGCGGTTATTAAACGAAATTATTATCGTTCAAGGATAAAATTAGCGAGCCGGGTTCTTTTGGAAAGAATGAAAAATCGCGAGGGAATGAGAGAGGAGGAGGAGGTACCGATGCATTATTGCTTGGAGGAATGTGGCCTGGGGAAGCGTTGAAGAACGAGAGGAGAGATAAAACTTTAAGTGCTAATGAAGTTGAGGCTATTTTACAGGGACGCGATATAGAAGTGGTCTTTTAGCTAAACTGCGTATTCTTTTGGTAGTTCTTATAGAGATACGGCTTGATGATAAATTTTAACGTTAATTGAAGTGATAAGAATTTATTTTTAAATAAAGCTTTTATTTGTAAAGTAGAAAGCAACTTGTCAAAAAATCAGCTGTTTCAATGTAAATGTTGAATGTACAGCATTAGACTATTGGATTTTGGTGAAACCACGGCATGAGCTCTGAAAACGTCAAAGAGGCCGAAAGGTAGCGAAAACCACTTCATAGTGCACTCACTTCCTTTCCGCTTCTGCATTAGGTCCCCTAAAAAATTCCCTCTACACGTGCTCTTTCCTTACATACGCTTCTTGCTCCACGTCCATTTCTTCTTGCCGCCACTCTCTCTCGCGCAAGTCTCGCCCGGCTGCAAGAGAAACGAGGCATTTCCCAGAGAGAGATCCCCTTTATATGCACGTGTATACTCGCGCTCGCTTCGTATTTTCCCTAGGAGAGAGAGCGAGTCCCTCTCCGCGTGCCCGGAATTTAGGCTGAGGCGCCGCTACTGCAGAGGGAGAGAAGATTTGGTTATGCGTCGCCACGTCCGGGTCGGATTTGTCGCCGTCGCCGAAAGATGCCAGCCCGCGAGAAATAAGGGCGGCTGCGCAGGCAGCGGCGACGTTTGTTTAGTCGGCGCTGCCTCTTTCTTATCTCTCCCGAAACAATTTCGAGAGCGCTGCATAAATTTCGCCCTCGCGAGCTTCGACGTTGATAAAGAATCGTCCTGGAATTTTTCGTTTTCGCCCTGCGCTCTCTCCCTCTCAAAAATAAACAAGAAGCGCGCTTTGAATAATCTCGCGCCAGAGGAGGGCTTATACTTTGCCGGCCTCGTTTATCGCGCCCGTTGAAAAATTCAGGAAACTCGTTGCCGCCAAATTTTTCGCCTGGCCCACTCTCTCGCTTTCTCTTACACACATAGACGCTCTCGCTTTAATCAGTGTTTGCTTATAGAGAACGAGTGTGCGCGCGCGCGGATGAAAATTTTATTTGGATTGTTTATCGGCTTTGTGTGCGGCTGCGGGGCCAAAGTTTCGGGTCGCGCGCGTCGTCATCCTGAAATTTTGAGAGAGCGCTAAATTGAAAGACTTTGGGAGGTGTCGCTCGAGAAATAAAAATTTCATCCGGGCTGTTTCCGCTCGCAATTCATTAAACTTTACCGCGCCGTGCTCGGAAATTCGATTATTTTGAAGCGGTGTACGCTTTTTTTTCTCTTCCCAAAGACCAATTCCATCAATTTAGTCATCAAGAATGTTATAATTGATCGTTACCATCGAGCCGGTGCTTCGTTACGCGACGAGCAGCTGAATTTTTTAATTGTTTCATTACTTTACGGAGAGATGAGTGATAGATTTTTCGCTGGGTGCACGCGCTCGTTACGCGCTTCAATTGCGGGTAATCGATTGTAAAATATTTGTATGGACGATACAATCGTAGAAATTGTTAGGAAAATCTGTGATCGAAAATTTATTGCCTTGAAAAATTAGTTTGAAAAAAAAGCACTTCACTTTTTCGCGTATCGCAAGCCCAATATTTTTATTATGAAATACACTTCGTCAGTCCATCTGTATAATATTGGCAAATAGTTCGGTCATGTTTACTTTTTGTCGAAGCTTTTAAGAAATTCAATATTACGGGAAAATATTGAAACGAAAAAAATACAGTTTGAGAATATTTTTTGCTTGATGATTTACAGAGATTCACCATATTTATTTTTCCTTTAAAAAACGAAAGAAAAAAAAATCAAATTTTCTTTGGTAAAAGAAAGCTTGGAATAAAAACGAAAAGTGCAGTATTGTAAAGGGGTCACGGATTTACATGGGAGCAATATCCGTGCATTACAAAGTAGAAAGCAGTCGAGTTCGGTCGGGCACGTTTTTAATATTTACCGACAATGCTTACGGCATGTGAATTCTTAAAATTCGAACACATTCTTTTCATCTGTCTCACAAGTCAAATGCAACATAAACATTATTTTAAAAATTCGTTTCGTTTAATTTTTCTCGGGATTAAAACGTTTACAAATAAAATAAAGCAGCCTTTTTTACGCTTTAGTAGAAAATACAAAATAAGTAAAAAGTCAACAAAATAAGCAGTTTAACCCCTACAGCGCGGTAGCATCAAAAATCTGAGCCAACGCCATAATTCACCATTATCCCATAATCTAATCAGCAATCGGATCCCAAGCCAGCAGCGCGCAATCAATCGCCGCCGAACGAAACGTCAATCTCGCCTTATCGTGGCTGAAAAAAAAGGCCACCTCGCAGGCCGAAGATAATAATCAAGCTCTCCGGGCTACGACCGCACGCCGGGCGAGCTTCGAACTAATTGAAAATAGTCAGTCGGCGGCGCGTAATGCGTGTGCAGGGTGCCCGCTATATTCGTCATTCTCGGTGCTCGCGCGTGCTCGAGGCAGAAGTCAATCTCGCGCTCTATCTCTCTCGGGCTAACCGCGTTTGTTATTACGAGGTCGATGAGAGGGAGAGGGAGAGAGGGAGAGAGAGAGAGCGAGAGCGATATGCGGCTTTCCCCTCCAGCCTTCGTTCCTGCATTATACGCGGAGCTTTCAGACCAGTCAAGTTCAGCCCTGCGCGCACGTACGTACGTATATATACACGTCGCGAGGGAGGCTCGAGTTCCCTCGGCTTGTTAAGCGCCCGCGCGAGCAGTAACGTCGCGCCACAGGTGGTGACCCTGCCTGCATTGTCTGCCTCTCCCACTCTCTCTCTCTCTCTTAGAGCAGCCGCGCGGCGGCCTCATCAACGTCAGCGGGCTTGCGCGCCTTCCACAATGTCGAAATGGATTATTTACGGCTTAATAATGCCGCGACTGCTGCCGCCGCCGCTGCTGCTGGTGCTCCGAGTGCAGAGAGCGCACGGATGCCTGCTGCACATCTTTTGTCAGCGTTTGCCAAGCGCGAAAAACGGGACGATACTGTCTGTCTGAAAGCTCATTGTGCATTCTGATGCGTGTATGTTTGAGAGCTTCTGTACACTTGTGCGACTGTCGATGTATGAGTATAAGCATGCGACTGTGGGTATGCATACTGGAGAATTAATAAATTTTTAACCACGATAAATTTATGAAGTATATTAATATACCGAAAGTATGTGCACAAGGTTTTAATTAACTTTTCATTCTATATTTTTAATCCTACTTTTTAAACCCTATATATACATATCAAACACAAGAGAACTCTTTTAATATTGACTGCGCGCTGAATTCGAATGCTTTGTTTAATGTTTGCATAATTTGAATTCACTTGAATTACAAATTTTTAGAAACACTGGAATTAACTGCGAAAACAATATTATCTTTTCCCTATGTAACAGATGTACATTGTAATGCACACATCCCACTTGGTCCCTACATTAAATTCGTTCCAGCCTCTATAGTTAACGAAGCCCGAACAGCCCTCGACTTTACAACCCAGCCCAATAATGCAGTAGTAGCTCGGTGTACATAGTCGCCCAATGAAATCAGGCTACACCGAAATCTCCCTCCCCTTCCTTTCGCGTATATACACAGCTGTACCGGCAGCCAGCAGGAACCTTCATTAATCGGAGGACATACCTCTGTCTTTGTGTGTTGCAGGAGAGAAGCCGTACAAGTGCAGCTGGGAGGGCTGCGAGTGGCGATTCGCCCGCTCGGACGAGCTGACGCGCCACTATCGCAAGCACACCGGCGCCAAGCCGTTCAAGTGCCGGCACTGCGACCGCTGCTTCTCGCGCAGCGACCACCTCGCCCTCCATATGAAGAGACACGTCTAATGACGAACGGAAAACGGTCAGCCAGCAGCAGCAGCAGCCACCGTCCCTCGTGAAGACGCACCAAGAGGCGCCCTCTAGCGTCTCGTTCCGCGAGGATCGTTCGACGAGAATGGAGAAATAACATTTTTTTGAAGAATAAAGACAATTATATATGTTGAACTCTGTAAACGTATGTATAAGGCCCCCGCGTAAAATGGAGAGCCGCACCTGCGCGCGCGCTCGATCCTGCAAACATGTGATAGATTATGTTGTTAACCTGTGTGTGCGCATGAGACACTGCAAAAAGTAGAGACCACGATGTCGCGATGTCCCGTCGCGTTCGTTGTTACGAGCTCTACTGGATGCGCACGCACATAACAGACGCGGATGTGTAGGTGAAAAGGTTAAAAAAAAAGGTAAAATAACGTAGATAGAGACAAAAGAGGCGGAAGGAAGATAGACGTCGAAGGGTGGTATGGTGATGATGGCAAGAGATGGAGAGTAAGAGCTGTACGCGCAAGCGTCGGGTCGACTTTGCGGGAGCGTCGATCACTGCCAATACAACAAAGTCGACGAAGGAGGAGATTGACGACGATGCGAAATGCGTCTTCGCGTCTAATTCGAGGTAGAGCGATGCCAAATATTGCGCTAAAGCGTCACACCGGAACCGACCAGAGGAATTGTTTACACGAAACACTCGGTAGTCGTGCGTTAGAGGATGACTGCGTTTTAGGTGTAATTCGTTGAGATCGCTGGGGAGAATTTCTTGAGCTTTTTTGATCTATAGATGTTGAATTTAAATTTAGCGAAAATCATGATTTTTAGAGCGTTTCTATTGAAGTTGCTATATGACGTATATGGTGCACATCGCTGGTCATGAGTTACCAACTCTTAGGCATTCGATAGACGTCATATTGGAACCTACGTAGATCAGAGAGTAGATTGATATTTAAAGTATAATATATATTCGATAAGTGCAATATTCAGATTTTTAGAATTAATTCTATATTTCATGATTTTATAAATGTCTAGGAAAGAGTGAAATGATCAGCAGGTTGAATGGATGAAAGAAACCTGACAATCTAAATTGTCTGATATTCTAGTAAAATCTCATAATTTATCAATTTCCAGATCTATGAAATTATTGAGATCTGCGCGTGCGTGGATATAAATTATTTTCCAACTCAATAAATTCGTTTTATAGAGATTAGAAGGATTTTACTAAAGTCGAAATTGACTGCAAACATTCATTCAATCAGAGGATTCTTAGTGGAAGTATCGAGGAATTCTCCCTTGGCGCTAGAGGCGCGTACACGTGGCCCCGTCGAAATGAAAGGCCACTGCAAAGCGAAGCACAGAAGCGAATACGCGCAGATAACAGGCAAACTTTGAAAGAAAGAGAGCACAAACATTAACCCACGTACATGCAACCCATAGTGAGAACGCGACAATTAGCTAGGGATTTCTTGAGGTCTTTTTTATATATATGTACCTACAAAACCAACATCACATAGATATCCACCCACCGACACACAGATGCGAACGAGACAGAGATATTTAGAGAGATAAAAGCGGGCGTAGAACGTAGAGCAGAAACAAAAACAGTGAAAAAAAGCTGCAAAAAGAGAAATATACGACGGGAATTTTTCTATTGTTCTTTTACACGTAGGATGACATTGTTCTTCGCCAAAGTCGCGTTTCCGCCACCACGAGAGCGCTCTCGTTTCGTGCATAGACAGTCGTATGAATGCGAAGGTGCGTGAGCACACCTTATGCGTGTGCACACACAATCATTTAGTAGAGAGTCAGTGAGTGAGACAGTGAGAGATAGAGCGAGAGAAAGAGATAGAGAGTGAAAGAGAAGAGAGAACGAAAGCAAAGTATAGCGACAATAGAAGCAATTTTCAAAGCCCAAGCGGTGCCAAATGTCACATTGTTTAAAGCGCGCTTTTCGCGCCACCCCTTCCAAAACGTTTGTTTCTTGCCGGACTCGCGCGCGAGCTCGAAAAATTAAATCAAAGAATACATACAGTAGCGTTCAGTTTGCGTGCTCGCGCGGTTATGCGAGCGCTTCCTGGCTCCTCCGCGCATGAGCGTACGTCTGTCTGTTCTCGTTTTGTGCCCTGTCTCTTCAACCAATTTTTTTCTTTTTCATTTTTTTTCGGAGGCTTTTATAAATAATAGAATTAGCCGTGCCACTCGCGGTTCTATTGTAAGCGTGAGCCTGTGCGCAATTTTTTGAGTTTTCGTACGGTGGATAGGCAAAAAGTAGAGTAGTTAAAAACACACAAGGCTCCTGTGCAGAGCAGCCGCTTTTTTTGAAGTTAAAAAGAGAAGCGCAAATTCGGACAGGCGGATGTCGAATGCGAAAATGCACGCTTGAAGAAGCTTTGTAAATATTGATCTTTTGTAAGTTAGTGTTTGTTGTATTTTTTAATTCAGTATAGTATCTTTTGATGCTAGCAATTTGTATTCATTTTATTCGATATTTGGCTGTCTAAGAATATGTAATATCATTATTATGTGCTTAAATTTTTTTTAAACATTGTAAAGTATTGGCCTAAAGTGTCTCAAAAGAGCTTCTTCTAGTATGTAATAACGGCAAAAGACAAACGAACCAAACCCAAGTAAAAAGAAAATCAATCATCAGAAAAGACTAGCCCCAATCGTCCGATAATCAAGCGAAATATACAAAAAGTAAAAGGAATTATATAATAATTTAGAAAGCAAACACAAACAAACAAATATATTCAGTGGCCAAATGAACTTAAATTTACCTTTGCGCGCGAGTAGTGCATACACAGTACATGCAAAACAGAAATAAAAATAACAAATGCAATCGTCTCGCGCGCGTATCTGTGGGATCATTAATAATTTCGCGCCGATCTCGGGTGCTTCGTACGCTTGTCTATGTGTGTATGAGAACAAAAACTCAGAGCGAGTGTAGTGATATATAGCTTGAACATGGATTGTGTGCGTGGTCGATAACGAGAAAAGAATAAACACTTTTCACAAGTGTATTGTGCGGTTCCCTTATTTTTTTCAACGTGTGCAAGTTTGATTTTAAGGACTAAATACATAATAGAGCCACAGAAAGTAAGAAAAAGACCACATCTTGAACAAAGAATGATAGGCAGGGCGAATAGAGTCGAGATTAAACACGAAGACATTCCGTTAAAACTCGCTTCATTCGTACGTTTTAACTTACAAGTTGGAAACACTGAATACAAAATAAATAGGGCAACGCCGAGTGCGTCGGTTCTCGTAACTTCGAGGCCTAAATCTACACGAAGAAAAAGAGTAACATATGCATATACAAAGAAATATACAGAGAGAAATTAAAAAATAATAGGAGATCGTGATGCCCATTCTTGACATGGGCGACCGTCTAATTCTTCCAACCAAAAGTCGAATCAGTCAGTCAGTCTCATATAGTCACTACTAACGCCATCGACAAGCAAGTGAATTAAATAAAATAAAAATCCACATTCACGAATACACTGATTTCATAGGTAGGCTAGTGTTTTTAGGAATTTTATACAGGCATGCAAGATGAATTATTAACAAGTTAAATAAAATAAAAACAAAACAAAGTAAAAACGTTTAATATATAAGAAAAATCGACAGATTTAAGCGCGCATCTATGTTCTTAGCCATCGTCAAAGAATTTAATTATAAATAAAAATAGAGCCAAGATCCACTTTTGAAGAGAAATGATATCGTTAAATCTTCTACTTTGAAGAATCATCGTGAAGACAATTTTTCGATGACAACTATACACTTATTACGATTCGTTTTAAAATGAATGATAAACGCGACATGAACGAAAATATAAATAAATAAATTAAGTAAATTAATTAAATAATGATTAATAAGTGAATAAAATAAAGTTGAAGAAAAAAAAATTAATGAAAAATAGAGCCGTGCGTACAAGGCAACCGTTTGTTTCTTTTTTGTATTCGGGGGAAGTGCAACGGCGTACGCAGTTTTATAGACCGATCGGTAGCTGTCTTCAGAATAAAAAATACGAAGAACGAAACGAAGGATTTCGATCTGTATCCGCGTTTTACGAGAATAAAAATAAATCGATACGAAAAAAAGACTTTTTCACCAAGAAAGAGCCTAAGGAATAAAGACACAGATTACTTTAAGGTTCTTTATATAGTAGTTTTCGCAGTGTCCCGGGAAATCTAGAGGGTCGTAAACGATAAAGATTAAATTAATGAATAAAAAAAGAGGGATAAAAGAAGAAAGCGTTATAAACGATGCGCGGAGAAGGAGCTTACGAGTCCGCAAAGAAAAAAGAATTCCGTACCTCGTTGTGAATACATCATCTATTTGTATAATTGTGAATAAACGGTATAAGGGCGTATGATATGTGATTTGTTATACGTGTGATTATTTACAAATAATAGGCAAAAGAGAGAAAGAATAAAACATTAAAAATGCTATTCACTATATAAAACGAAGTAAAAAAAAAGAAATGAAAAAATGACGCGTGCGCGTGCGTCGCGATGCAACTTTGCGCTACAGAGAAACCCGAGAGCATGTAATTTTGTACTAACAGATAGTAAAAAAAGCAGACATAAATAAATAAAAAAAAATAAGCCGCGAGTGAAAGAGAGATAGACGTGCAGGAGACAAGAGAAATGGGCTTTTATTATACGTGTATATTAGATGGTGAAGCGACACCTTTTAAAGGGAAGAAGTTAGCCTCGTGCAACGAACAAAACAAAAAAATTAATTATATTTAAAGAAATGCAGACATACAAGAAAACAAAAAATAAAAAAAAATAAAAAAAATAAACGCGTAAATGAAGAGAAGTTAGAGAGAATCAAGATGCTAATAGTGGAATTGTTTTGTTCGTCAATGAAAGGAACTAGATTGTGAGGAATGCGAAAGAGGTGTAACGCGAATGGAAGTGAAAGAAAAAATGATGGCGCTTCGCTACACTGCTATACTATCGCGCTTTTCTGCTCCCATTCTGTATCGTTATCCTCTTCTTCTATCGCTATATCTGCTTTGACCGAATTATCCCTCTCCATTTTCTGATTTGCCGGCTACGCACTCAAAAATAAACAATATCCTTTTTATTGTTATTATTTCTTAAACAGCGTTAGATAAAACCAACTTTTTGTCTTTCAATATTATAACTGCCTGAAAAATCTTGTGCCAAAACGTAGTTCACCATTATTTGGCGTAAAAATTATCCATATTTTTAAAGAAAAATCTTATAAGGAATAAAATTTTACTTTAATTTAATTTAATTTATAGTCCTACTTTTGCTCTTTGTCCTTAGTGGTATCTTGCTCTTTTCGAATTGCCTCGTTACACTGGCAGAAAGGAGCTTTATAATTTGATTTGAAAAATTTCTCCGAGTGCGTCCGTCGACGAGTCATGTATATACGTGCGCGCTGAGGGATCTTTCTTCTCTTCTCCGCAGAGTGCACGATCCTATTCGTCTCTATATCTATATATTTTATATCGTCATCTCCTTCTCTCTTACTTTGCTGTAGTACCGCTTCAAGTTATCGATCATCTTGAGTGGAAGCTTTCTTCTCAACGAAAGAATTGCACAGAGAAGGAGAGAGAAAGAGAGAGGGTAGAAGAACTTTCCACGCCCTAAACGTTCTCGTGTACTTTTTAACGCGAACTATTAAGCTCTTGAAGATCAACACATGAATTGACGGTTGAACTGAACAATGAAATGCGTATCATTTTTTCCCATCGAACTTAACATCTGCACTTTTTGTGAATTGTGAAATAAGCAAGTTATAAGACAAAAAAGATCAGGTTGCAAGGATTTGATTAAAATTCTTACGTTCTGCGATAAAATGGTGCAAAAATTTTAATCAAAATTCAAGCCTCTCGCACCGTTGTCGTTCTAAAATTTTTCAACGTCTAACACGAAAACGTTTACAGCGTATTTTCGCCGTGGGGTACAACACATTTCGCTCGTTCAGGGCCGTTTCCTATGTAATAACCGCACGCAATTCCCCCTCCCATTTTTACTGTAAATTACCCCCTTAATTCCCTTTACGTGTTTCATGCCGCGGGCGGAGATCAAAAAGCTGAGCCTTCGTTCCTTTTTATATCGCGCAATTTTTTTACGACTCTCAACTCACTCCCGAGCGATTTTTTTATATCTTTCGAACTATTTATTTCGCTACTACTCTGGTGTCGCTATTTTTTCTCTGTTTTTAGAAAACTTTTTCTACCTCGTGACAGATGTTTTATTTTTCGTTTTATCGTACATTCTTATATTCCATCCTGTTTTATTACTTTTTTTATTACGCGATTTTTTTGTATTTTTTTTCTTCTTACATATACGAGTCATTGAGCACAGAAGGGTATGAGTAAAAGCGCGCTTTTTAAGCTGCCGTATAAATTCAGTATTACAGAAGTCGTTGTTTAAGGATTCTCGCTGCTGTTTGGTAGATCGTAGGTTCCGGCACAAAAAAGTCAAGAATTATAAGAATTATAAGATACTTGAGGCGTGGAAACTTATAGTTCAAGCAAAAATTAGTATTTATAAAGATTTACTTTTAAATGACTTTCAAATATTTATAAAAATCATTTTTAAATAAATTGAATTTACTTAAATAAGTTATAGTATGTAAAGTAAATTTTCGAAATCTAAAAATGCTTGAATTTTAAAGTAATAAAGTTTAAGATGTGTTATTATTTTAAACTTTAGGAAAGGTATTTGAAATATCGAATAAAAGAAGTTACCGCGTCTTAGGTGATTGCTTAGGGCAGGTTAATAATAATGTATACGCGTCAGGCCTATTTACTGGCACTAAAAATCAAAGCAAAAATAAAACAACAGTAAGGACAAACTTTTTTAGCGGATCAGATACAATAAATAACGCGCAAAATAACGATAATTGTTCAAAATGCTCGAGCGAGATAGACTAAAAATGCGATGGTAAAGTGATAGGTTGCGCATTTCTTCTTATGTAAGGCCCTTCTCGAACTTAGCAAAATTACAATGTATAGATTTGTCAAGTATCTGTCGGCATTGTCATAAGTCTACTCTTTTTAAGCACATCTCTTATTTCTTCGTTTGCAAGCTTTTACTCGTGCTATTTTATGTAGTATATAAAATTAACACAAGAAAGAACGATTAAACCCTACGATAATTTTTCGAATTAGTATTGCTTGAATATTATTGTAGTATAAGAAATTTGTCATATGAAGTTATTTTTTCTACCCTTAAGTGCAACCTGATATTGAGCAAACGAAATATTGGATAAATTACGCAAAAGTTGCGCGTGCACATGCGATGTTTAAAGTCACCTACCAAAGATTCGTACAACATTGTTTATTTAGCGATGTTTTCCGAGTTTAAAAGAAAAGAAGAAATCCATTTATATTCTATATTTTATGTTGTTTTATTTTTTAAATCTATACATACGTTTTCTTTTTTAACGTTATTTTTATTCAATAGAATGTATAATTAAATGTATTATTAAATACGACCGCGGATGCGTGCATGTAATCGTTGTTTTATTATTATTATTGTAATAATGCTTCTTTTTTGTTTATCTTTTCGCTTCCTTCGAGCGACTTATCGTTGAGGGCATGTGAATAGAAAACGAAAAAAGACGGCAAAACACACAGCGGAAACCAATATAATTGAAAATAAATGATGATCGAGCTAATGATTCTTTCTCAAGTTACTTTTTATATAAGAAATATGGAATGATATAAAGTGTTCCCGCATTAGGAGACTGTCTCCATGATTCTTATTAAGCATTTGTAATGTATGTAAGTGTAAATGAATGAAATTCTGCGCGAAACTTTAGTCTGAAAATGTGTGTATTGAGTAATAAGTGAACGTAAAGAATAGAAGAGATAAAAAAAAATAAAATCAAATTTTTGAATGTCTATAGGAAAATAAAAAAATAAAAAATTTAAGAGATAGAGAATTGAAGGAAGTGAGTGTGATTATTGAAGCAAGGGATACAAGTTGAATATTCAAATTATATGATTTTTACATAAATTATTGACTAGGGCTAACGCTTATTATTGTCATTGTCATTATTAATTATTAATTAATTATTACGATTATTATTGTAATTCTCATTATTATTATTAACTCGTTATCGATTCTGTATTACCACTCTAAGCTGTTTAATTGTACAAAAGGATTAATTAGATGATAAATTAATTGTAAGTAAGCTTAGCTAAGTAATTGAAAAAACCTCTTGTCGCTTGTAAGATCAATGATTAATTATTATACGATTTTAATAAAAAAATAAAATGAAATAAAAAACGACGAAAAATTGATTAAGCTGTTAGCGCGTGGAATTAAAGTGAGAGACACAGAGAGTAAGAGTACGATGAAGAAAGAAAAAAATTATTATTGTCAACCGACGCCAAATATGTTCTTCCGCATTTCTTCGGCGATTAATTCGTTTTTAGGAGTGCACGATAAAGGAATTCTTTATAGCAAAAAAGATGAATTTATGGGAATGAAACTGAACGAACAAAAATAAAAATTGCAAAAATATTGCGAGGCGAGTATGGAGTGTAGAAGAAAAAGAAGAAGAAATATGAGAGTAAGGGGAAAAAGTGGGTCGGTGCAAATTGTAAATAGCGATGATGTTGATATATATATGATGATTATTTCGTACGAGAATTAAAAAACAAAAACATAAGAAGAAAGATGAAGGTTATATCTATTATTGTAAGCTCGCTTTTGAAGCTTCGATGTCGTTTTACTTTATTATTTAAATAAATGAATAAAAACAAAGTCGTTTTTAAAATGCAGGATTATTTTTTTATGAAAGAAAAAAATGTTTAAGTTACACACACACTCCGCTGTTTCTTCGTGTATTGCATATAAGTATAACATACCTTTGTAAGAAAAAAGTCTTATCTGTATAATTATTATGTATTGTTTCTCTGTAAATATTAGCGACACGTGACGCGCGCTTTTAAATGGTATGCGAAAAAAGAGGATTAAAAAAGAGCCCGGATTTCCATGATTTTTTCGCAGCTTCGAATAATGGTTTCCATGAATATTAAAAAAATGTTCTTATTGCAGCGTGTGTTCACGTCTTATATTTTTTCTTTCGTTTTTTCTTTCACATATTATTTTGCAGAGCGAAAAACAAGAAAAATCGTTCGCAGCGATTAGTTTTCGTAATTGTAATAGGGAATGAAAGACATTGTTGAGAGTTGTATTAGTTAGAAAATTAAAGACAAAAAGGAAGCGAAAAAGTACGCTCTTTTTTGTCGATTAAAAAAAATAATAAGCCAGATAAAGCTATGAATTCCTTCGCGAGTCGTCTTACCTATCTTGAAAAACCTTCGAGTAAGACCGCGAAAAAGCGTTACGAAAGGAAAGAAAAAGGTTAGAAAGAAAAAATATTAAATGTAAATGAGCGGAAAGGGCGAGAAGAGAGTATAAGTATGCGCGTGTGAAAGAGAAAAATAATGAAAATAAAAGAATTCCAGAGTGTCCGATTCTCAAATATGCTTTTCCTTTTTTCCTAATATTCAATTAGAAAAGAGAAAAAACGTAAAAAAAAATAAATAAAATACGAAAACAACGAAAGAACGAAGCTTTTTCTTCCTCTCGGACGGCTTGTGTATATGCGCGTATGTGTGTCTGTATGTATTATGTTTATGAATGCATTTGAGCGCACTTATGAGTACGTGAACAAATTTAATAGAGAGTATGCGACGATTTACTAATAAAAAAAGTTTTGGAAAAAAATGATTCCAGTAAAATAGAAAAATATGTGAGGATGTATATCATGCATATTTTTTCCTATAGGAAAATGTTTCAAGTCAGTAAAACGTGTACAAAATAAAACAATGTTTTATACACACGCGCAGAAAGAAAAAGAAAGGAAAAACCATCAAAAAATGCATTGAAGATACTCTTTTGTATCTCTCTTTTGTATATTTTGAAAAAGAGTTTTGTAATAACTATTGACATTTTCAAGAATGTCTTTACCTATTGATTGTAATTTTACGAATGTTGGCGTTTGCGAATTATTAAGTCTACATTTCTTGTGGAGCAAAAATGTCCGTACACTAACTCATATTCTTTTGTATATTTCTCTATAGTTGTTTTTTTGTGTACACATTTAAGTGGTATATTTTTTTCGTATTCGAATTATCAGGTTCAAACACTCCACTCCACATTTCTATGATTAATTTTTCGCATTTTTCGGTCTGCGCGCGTGTGTATATTATGCACTGCATGTGTGAGTATACAATGAGAGAAAAAGAGAGAAAGAGAAAGTGGAAGAGAAAGATAGAGAGAAAGATAACGAGAAAGAGAGAGCCTTTACCTTTCCGCGCGCGGCGAAAGAATCGGAAGGACTAATACTTGATGCCCGCCCGCTCACTCGCCCCCGCAAAAATTCAAGAATGTATGAGTTAAGAAAAATTTTTTCGCTGCTTTTGTATGATAAGGAACAATGATTATAGATATATGATTCTCCTCTTTTTCTTATATAATTATTATGAAAAGAAATTTGCACAGTCGATGTACAATGCCCTAAGTTTAAGTGTAATATTCTTCTGTTTTGTTTTTTAATAAATGTGGAATTTACAAAAAAAATTTATTGTATTTACGATCAAAATTATTTTCTCTTCCTTGATATTCATAATGACATTTAAGAACCATTCGCTTCTAACATTAATTTTTTACTTATGTAACATTAAAGATAATCTTTACATCACGTACACATCTTTATCGCACGAACATACATAGAATTTATTCACATAATAATGACATAAAATGAATTTTTTCTCTAAAAAGAAAAGAAAGAAGAAAGTTAAGATAAAGAAAGAAAAGAAAAGAAAAGTGCGGTAAAAATTAGGGTGGGAGATGGAGGGAAATGTAGAAATCGCAGAGAATGCTGCGAGATATATACATATAAAAAGAGAAAGGGGAGCAAAGAAAGAAGAAATTAAGAGAGGGAACAAAGCGGCTTGAAAGCTGAGCCTTTATTCGCTCTTTTCTTTTCTCTCTCTCTCTCTCTCTCTCTCTCTCTCTCTTCTGCTCTAGCTTTCTCTCTCTTTATCTCTCTCTTGAACGGCTCTTATATTATTTATGAAGATAAATACACGCCGCAAACGCTCTTGTATACATACAACGGATACAACGTCACATTCATGTTGCACACAAAAGGGAAAATGCGCGAATAAATTGCCCGTCCCCTTCTAATGCTTTTTTTTTGCGATATGAAACAAAAACTATGAGAATGCACAAAAAGAAATTATTTTTGAGTCATTCAATATTAATCGAATGATAATAAAGCGCAGAAACGAATACATCTTTACTTACTTTTCTTCACGTATTTCAGTCTATTGCGTAATACAAGAACTTTTTAAATAAACCACATAAACGATTGTAATTATAAACACTCATTGTCACCCATATTTTTAATTAATTATTAATAAGCACTATAATTCTCGTCATCTTAATTCCTCCATTGTGCATGCTTTATTCATACTTCTTACTTTATATACCAGCGAAAGACTCACACAGTCAAAGAAAGCACAAAAGTAAGGGGTGGGTGGGGTGGGCGGAAGGCACATTGTTCCATATTCGCGAGTATGAAAGGCGCGCGTAGGAAAGGGGCGAAGCGCATTAAGAAAAAAAGAGAGAAGGGAAAATGTGAAAAGTTTCCAGGCGAAAGAGAGAGGGGCTCGCGGCCCGCTGTAACCTCATCATTCATGAATAGCTTGTATTTCTGCTCAGTGCAAAATAAACGTACGTTCCTGTTGAAAATGGCGATTCTTGTGTTCATTGCTCGCTTTTACCTTTGGATCTCTCCCTCTACATGCATCCCTGGCATAGAGCAGACGAGGACTGTTTGTGTTGGTCTCTGACCTCTAAGTCGGATAAATAGAGCAAAAAAGATCTTTTTCCTATTTTTAGTTTTTACGTTTTTAGTACTACGTTTTGAAATCAATTGTAAACTCTTTAAAAAGACAGCAGAATTTTATTTTAGTTACTTTATTTAATTAAAGAAATTAATATATTTTTGTTAAATTTTTTGAAAATAATTATACTTAAAATAATGTGTCACAAATAAAAATAAGCAAAAAGAATGTTTCTTTTTTTTATTTTACTGTGTAAGTTAAAAAGTTTTAGTTTTTTTGAACATTATAACTGTTTAAGGTATTTGATACAAGTTGCTGAAACAAACAGAATGATGATTCTAATAAAAGTAAAAAGGTAAGTGATATATAGAATTATTCAAAAACATAAACACAAATTAAAGCATAAGATCAAATCTAACAACTTATTTGAAATTTAAAATATTTCACCCGAATCCAATCACATGGCATTTTCTCTAAAGGACTAGACATAATAATTGGATTATTTTTTATACTTTTTATATATAATTAAATAGTGTTAATAAAGCATGCATTTCTAATTGTTTTAAGAAATTTGAAAGATTACCGTGGATAAGTCGAGAATCACTTTTAGCACTTGATTGAAATAATATTTTTTGATACAGTCAATGTAAATTAAAGTAACATAATAAACTATATGTAATTTAAAAATATTACTGTATGTGTTCATATTTTACAAAAAATTTTATTTAATTTAGAATACACAATATAATTTAATTGAATAAAAAATGTTATGCTAATAGAAGAGGATAATTTCTAAGAAATGTTTGATTCTAATATGCCTGAAAAATTAAATTTATTATGATTTAAATTTAATAAAGTTTAATTTAATTTTAACTTTTTTTCACTAAAGATACATACACAGTCTTCAGAAATCATATCAAACAAAATGAAAATTTGAAATTCTTTTTCAAAAGTAGTACATTATAAAACAACTGTAAGCCGTTCCACGATATGCAAGTATGCTATACTTTAATACTGCAGTAACCTCTGAAGAAAAACAAGGTTTTTTTATACAATGATTAAAATTTTTTTATTTAATGTTACATTATATTTTGAATTTTTATCGTCAATTATCAGCAGTATTCAAAGTTGTTTTTTGAATACTGAATTTTTCTACCCTATTCAAATCGTATACATTATCTTCTGTCCACTTACGACCCAAACATGCTGTAAATCCTGTCATTCGATATCACAGCTACCCTCTTAAAAATTCTAAAAAATGTTCATCAACGCAAATATTTAAAACCTTTCACACAGTTGTCATCGGAAATTAGATTTGCAACGTATCATTCGCACGTGCACAGTACGCGTTCCTTTAACCTCGCGCCTCCTAAAAGATTTTATTGCGAGATTAGGTTTTCTCCCCTGTATATACGCACGTGCGAAATGTAGTCGTCGTAGACGAGATAGAGAGAAAGAGAGAACGAGAGAGAGAGAGAGAGAGAGAGAGAGAGAGCGCGTTTTGTCATCGTAAACCATTTTATGGGAAATTATAATGTGTCCTTTCCCTATGGGGAGAAAGCGCGTGCGTGAAGCCATTTGGCGAAATATAAAGGGACACTCGCTTTTCATCCGATCGGCCCATAAACGTCCCTTTACCGTTTCGTCGCTTGCTTGCTCTTTCTCGCGTAGCCCTTCTCATTGTATTACGCTTCACGTCTTTCTTCGCTTTCTATCCGGAATTCGCGTAAAGTGCAGCGAATTCTAGATGCAGAGTTTGAATAGACGAGAAACGCCGATAAATGTTGGAGCTAGAATGACTAAATTCTATTATTATATCCTTTATTGTATTACACGCAGTGAAAATAATTGTTTTGAGTTAAATAGCTTGAGTATTATTAAAGAATATTTTGAAAGGAGATTCTATCCTACTAATTTAAAGTGCTGCATGATCCCTAATTTTTTGAATAACACTGATCCAAGTGGAAATTTAATTAGTTATATCTAATATTTAGAATTTCTGTAGGTCCTTATGAGGTCTTAGCTAGAGTCTAACCATCTTTAAAACTTCCTTGTGCTGAGTGCTGACATCTATTTATCTTTAAGTACATTATTTTTATATTGCAAAGTAATAATGCAGTTAGAACACAATGTAGAATTTAATAGTATATCTTCTAATTACGATTTATGAAAATGGATTACAAGTTGTAATATCTTAGAAGCAGAAAAATCTAGGAGAAAGTTGCATATTTTTATAGCTTAGACAGTTTTATTATGTCTCTGTATTTCTTTATTCCAATATGTTATAGAGCAGAAAGTAGTATCTTATCTTATCGCCATTAAGATAATTTTATAAATAATTTCAGTGACTGTACAAAGAAATAAAAAACAAACAATATAATAAAATAAAAATAATAAATAAGTCATAATAAATTCCAATTTTCTATGGAAAATGAGAAAAATTCTAATAACCAACTCCGAAAACAAGGGTCCTCCTTATAAACCTTTTGAACCTTCAGATTCAGCCCGGCGTTTACTTGGATCTCCATGAAAGCAGGATTGCAAATGCAATTTGACTAACGACGTCCTGGCAATAAAGCTTTCCTCTTTCCGACGAATGAATAAGAGAGTAAATAAACCATACGGCTCATCGCGAATCTCGGAATAACAACGAAAGACGAAGCTACTACTTATAACTCTGTGTGCACGTAAAGTGACTCGTGGCCGGGCGCTCTTTTCTCTCAGTGCGAATCTTCGTTTCGCGCGCCCAGGCGCGTCCAGCCAAGCGCGAGAGAAATATAAGCGAGCGCACTGCTCCTGAAGATAAAACCTTTAAACGGCTTCCTTTCTACGAGAGGAGAGGAAAACGTTCTTCGGCTCTGGGAAGCACGAATCGTCTCCTGACGAGACCTACTTTTGAGCGTATATTTATGTTACTTGCTCATATATGAGAGATTAGTAAACTCCTTTACCGTATACGCAAAATAAATTTAATAAAATAATCAATGATTACATTTATTAATAAGAAATAGATTATGTTTGTAATTTTAACAAAAAAACTTTGAAAGAAGAATTTAATATGAATATATGCTTGCGTGTCTTACCTGATCCTGTCTCTTACTACTTATTGCCACTTGTGTATTTCAATAGTATAATAAATTATGGTTGAAATAATTGATTAATTCTAAAGAATAAAAATAAAAGTCTTGATTATAATATTCTTTTAAAGACACAATTTATTATAAACTTTTTTGAAAAATAAAAGATACAAAGAAAATCTAATGTTATAAGATAAAATCATACCATTAGTCAATAAAGTCAGATTTATAAACTACCTTACAATGATTTGTTAATAAAAATCAAAAAGTACGATTTTCTAGAAATTATCAAAATTTCCAAAAAAAGCTTCGGTTTGAAAAATTCTCTCGCTCCAAAAGTCAGGAAAAATAGTCGTGCTCCGAAACCACAGATCAAGCCTTCCTGTGCACTGAGAACTATAGGCAGTCCTTCCGTTCAGCCCTCCCAAAAATCTCGCCCGATAAATAAAGATAACCACCAGCGCGGAGACAAGCCAAAAACGACTGGGGCGTCCCTTTAAAAAGTTTCGTTAATGGAAGCGGGCAGCGTGGCCCTCCGAAAATGCGGTTCCTCGTCCAGAGTCACAGACTCGCAGACTCGCTCACACAGAGAGAGAGAGAGAGAGAGAGAGAGAGAGAGAGAGAGAGAGAGAGAGAGAGAGACACACAAACACAGACACGGGCGCATCTTCGGAGGAATTTTCGCTGCGCCAGGATCTCCAAGGAACCACGGTGGCGGCGCAGCCAACTGTGAGAAAAATATAGCCCCGAACCTGCCGCGGAGATAAAACCTTTAAACGGCTTCCTTCCCGGTGAATCAAGGAGATAGCGAGTATCTCGGGGACGGGAAAGGAGGAAGAGTGGAAGGGTAGGGGGAGAGAAGAGAGAGAGAGAGAGAGAGAGAGAGAGAGTCGGGCTTAATCTTGGGACACACTTCGCAGCTCCGAGGAGGTGGAGCAGATCTTTCGGGAACTACTGTGTCGTTCCTTCCACTCTCGTAAAGTATACACTGGCTGGATTCGGAGGAGTGCACGAAATCTGGAACGGACAGACGGCGGCGGCGGCGGCGGCGGCGAAGACGCCGCGTGGCTCTTAACTCCTTTATTGTCGTGAAATGCCGCGCGGGAGAAAGAGTAGTGCACAGCGAGATTAGTGCGGCAATCATTAAGGCACGCCGAGATGAAATTCCCTGGAATTTACAGTAATGTTGAGCGATAATGTAAACGTTGCTTTACCAAAGCTACCACTGAACTTTTCTTGAATAATGTAATGACTTATAAGAAATATACCATGTTTTAATAGTTAAAACGAACAAAAACAAAATACTTATTCTCGATAAAATATTTTGGAAACTGTTGTTAATATAAGAAAAACAGTCTCATCTAGTATGAAATTGATAAAAATATTAGAAAAGTTAAACAATCACTCTTCTCAGTGCACGATCATTATAAAAAAAGAAAACTTTAACATTCACTTTAAAATATTTTTCCCAATTTCTTTTAGCTCAGCACGCGTTCAGCCAGCATTTTAGCAGGAAGCTTCGCAACATCAAAGACTCTCACTCCTCGAATCGTCGCAGATAACGCGCGGGCAAAACCACGGCCTCCCAATTACGTCTTACTGCCGCTGCCGCCGCTGCTGCACACGAGTTTCTGGGGGGAAGGTTCAATTCTGGAGCGAGCGATTCCCATTGGAAAACCAGCGTGCAATTACACGTGTATAGCGGCTGGCTCTCTGTATACCACCAGTACCTGCGATGAGACGATAGGATGGCGTCGTCGGATTATCAGTCTTACCCATCGACCGGAGTTTTCCATCCCCTCCTGGAAAACGATGGCTCTCCTTTTTTCTTGTAGGTGACGATGCTGGCTTTCGTGTTTTTGGGCTTTGAAAGGAAGCAGATTATTTTGGGGGTGGTATTGTGTAAAATTATTGTCATCCTATTGCGTCTGATTTCATTCTGCTCAAACTACTAAATTTGGACAAAATTTTTATTGTCAGATCGTTTCAATGTAAATATCAAAATTGCAAGTTTGAATCTTGTGCTCTGATTTAAAAGATAAAGGATAACTAAATACTTGTAATAACAACAACTATAATAATTCCAACTTATAATCTGAGCATTAACTGTAACTATGTTGTAACTTTGTATAAACTGTTTTACAAGCGGATGCAGTATAACAATCTCTAGGAATCATATTCACATAAATTGCAACTTTGCTACTTGATTTAATAACTTATTTGAAACAATAAAAAAGCTTTCAAACATTAACAAATACACAAAAGTTATATACGCATATCCATATATTTATTATTCCTTCCAACAGTATGTTCGGTAATTTTGAATTCGCAATCACCAAATATATTCTTTTTTCTTCGTTTATTTATTTTTATTATATTTGTCTTTTAGACCTATCTTATCGTACTTTTTACAAGGATTTGATTCTCTAACCGAGAAGCTTCGGACTATAACCCCTTTTAATGGAAGTTGCATCTATCGTTAATTTATCCATGCACCGTCCCTAATATATTATAATATTCCTGTATTTGCCAAAGTAACTACTTTACCTACTACGGCATAGAGAAAACCACGAGAAGGTTAAGACCCACGTCAGGAGCAGTGACTGTAGGCTTAAACTTGGACAAGTTACTTTGAAACTTATCCAGGTTATCAGTTCTGCTTGAGAACGCCATTGAAAAAGTCCATCTGTTTGTGCGGTTGTGCGGTCACCCAGCCAAGCTATAACCAAGCTCAACACTGCTTAACCTGAATGATCGCATAGTCGCACACACAAGCACCCCTCCAACGGCGCCTCTAATCGCCGAATATATATTTAGCCTATCAAATATCCTCGAAGGAAATTTTTCCCCTTCTCGAGTAGAGCCGCTTAAGCTTCGAGCCTCTGACGTCAAACGAGGCCAGCCTCCCCCGATGTATTTTTCAAAGATCCGAACACGCTAGCGTGACGTCATTGTAATCTTTCTCCCTCTTCCTTTTCTAAAGCTTGAAGAAAAAAAAACACTTTATTTTATTCCTGCACGACCCGAAAAGTATCTGATTAACGCCGATACACGCGTCGCTTGCAGATCGGGATTTTCAATCTCCTGGAGAGGTATGTGCGCGCAGAGCGAGGAGGTCAGCGCTCTCTCTCTCTCTCTCTCTCTCTCTTTGTCTCTCGGAATTTAATTCCGCGCCTTTTTGCTCGCTGCGCTATTTGCAGCGGCAACTACGATATTTGATACCCGATATTGTCTTTTCTCGCGCTTCCCATTCAGTGTTATATGTACAGAGGCGCGCGATGCTTATATGAGCTCGTCCCGTATTTCGCCTTGCGTGTCTGGCTTTCTTTCGTACCAAGAATGTACGGGATTCCGTAGAGAGGGAAGGAGAGAGAACGGGCCAATGGATTCTTCGAACTTTACCCTCTTTTTTTATGGATTGAGAGAAAGCTTGACCTATCGGATGCGTGGGCAGAATCTCGAATTTGGAGAGGGTGAGACGAGCGTGGATTTTTCGGTAATGGTTTCGGATAACCATTAGGGAAGTGATGTAATTCTTCGACTGGTTTGATTCTAGATTTTTCACTTTGGGGGATGTCGACTTCGACTAGGGTGACCTAGCTATTATGGTTATAAATAAGCTACTTGATTTTAGCATTAATTTTATTCTTTTTATTTAAAGAGATAATAATAAATAATTAATAGCATTCGACTGATCCTTAATCATTTTATCTTTTATGGATTAATTTAGTTAAAATGTTTTAAAAAGTCTTACAAATATATATATATATTAATGCTATATTAACTGAAATTTCCACTGCAAACATTTTAATTTCATTTTATTTTAATTGAAATTGCTTAGTCTTTTAAAAAGAAAAGCAAATTAAATAAAAAACAATCAATAATTTTTTAGATTACAAAAATTTGACTCTACATTTTTTATGTATTATAGGAGCATGCATGCAAAAGGAAAAAAAAACGAAAAAATATTAGTTGAAAAGCATTTTCTTGAAATTGTTATTTTTCATACTTATATTATTTTTCTCTTTCCAGCCGTTCTACATAAAACCCCATATCCAACGCTCGAGATCGAAAAGTACGCGCACGCGCATCAAGCCTAATAATAGCCATTTCGCCGCGTATAACATCGAGCATCCCCCGATAATCTAATGCCTTCGCACCCTAACACCGATAATCCCAGTGCTGCAACGACGAATCTTCCTCAGTCCGCTCTTCGCCGGTGATGCGGCGATTTTCGCTCGCGCGCACGAATTTCAAATTGAATCGTTCGACGTGGCCAAGGCAGTAAAAGGCTCAGCGCGAAAATTCCTTTTATTGTTCGCGCGCATGGGGAGAGGGAAGGCTTTTTACGCGAGCGTCGACCGGCCGGCCTTTGGAGATTATAATCGATTTATAACACTGTATACGCTCCCGGTCGAAATTGATTATCTTTCTCGCGCTCTTGCTCCTTGCCAATGGGATGTTTTTACGATTTCTTTTTATGGGATATTGGATTATTTTAGCAGTTAATCATGGTTGTAATTTAATGGTAAAGGAGATAAAGAGATAGGAGCCGGACGAACCGCTCGGCTGGGTTGTTGATGTAAATTTATACTCGTTTGTAAAATTAGTTCGGTTTCGAGAGCTGGATAATTTTATTGTTAGTTTTTATAGTTATTTTATCATTAATTCTGAAAGTAGCTACTAAACTTATATCATTACAATATTTTTTAACTAATTTGTTTTTTTATTATTATATTTAATACCATGCTCTATATATCTTAACAAAGTAAAAGTAAATATTTCATAAGAATCGACCACTCTCAACTAAAAATTATCAATCGTCCAAACACTAAGAAAAAAAATAGCCGACTCCCGCAGTCAGTATCCGGAAATAAAAGTCCATTCCCCAGCAGCCAAGCTCTCTATAATTCGAGCGTCGCGCTTGCTTTCCCACCGATTGATTTATCCTCTTTTCTACCGCAGCGTCGCGTTTAACGGCTGAATAATAATCGGCCGCTCCTCCCGTGTAAGTAGAACGAGTCGATGTCAGCCAGACAGCGCGTATAACGCAGTGCACACGCCTGTTGGATGATTGAGCTAGCGCCTCTGCGCGTGACGCGCTGCTCCGGCTTCAGGCGCTCGCTCGCGCGCGCTTGTCTCTAGCGCGCTGTACGTTTGCGCGCGCGCAGGCCAAAGGGATGGGTTTGACGATGCGAGAACGGCTCGGTTTGGCCGGCGCTTCTGTATTTCGTTTGGCAAGCTCGTAGGGTCTCTGGTTATATGCTGAAAATTAAGAACGTGCTGATGCTGTTTTTCAGAGATAGTTGCTTTTAATATTGCGAGATGAAAGCGTACGTTTCTAGGAATTTATCGAGCGAGACAGAGAAGGGATGGTTGGAAACTTACCATATTCTTGTAACCGAGGCTTTATTTACAACGGAAAATCGTGCCAAGAGTATCTTCAATGAAGATGAAGATCTTGCTGAAACTTTGTAATTTCGGATGCACGTCTGGCTTTCTTGTTTATGTTTTTGCTTTACATTGTCTCGGTTTATGGAAATTATTGCGTATTGTCGCATTTCTTGCAAGCTTATGCAATCCACTATTCGCAGTGAATTTCTCCAGCAAACTTCGAACTGTGTAAATACAAATTGAATAAACATCGAGTAAATTGATATATTTTCGTAAAAAAAATAATAAGGTATTATTATTCTGATTATACATTTTTCTGTATAAAGAAAACAAGGTACGGGGCACTCGAAAAACTGAAACCACTTTAGCATAACCTTTTATTTACAACGCAAACAAAAACTTCGCAATCCCAAGCTGCAGAGACGTCCGAGCGAAGCTGTCACTCTCAAAAGCAACGTTTCCCTGCATAAAAGCATCCAACCCTCCCACAAAAAGCTTCCAGGGCGCGCATCTTTCAAAAATGAAATAAAGAAACTTCTAGCCTCTCCCGGCTCGCATCCTCAAAAAGAAACCCTCTCCTCCTTCATATCGCTCCCTCGTCCCCAAGAATATTCCGGTCTGACCCTCCCCCTCGCATTACAATAGCGGCTGATCAGTCGGCGGTCGCTGCAGGGATCGAGGAGCGAGAAGTTGCGCGCCGCGATGTATCGAACCGAAAGTTTGATATCCCTGAGGCTTTCGCCACCGCCAAGTGTCGTATATATAGTGGAACGTGACCCGATGTGTCGCCGCAACGCTGCTCCTCGCACTTTTTTGCTCGGAGCTCTTCCTTTTTTTTGTGTGTTTTTGACCGAGGCGAGCGAACTGCGCGTCGGGTCATCGCTTTTCTTTGTTATTTATATCTTATTGGCGGAATATGTATACGTGTGGGTATGGTGTAAGCGTGCATGCGTCCTGTATGTATGCGTCTATTTTTGTTTAGCTTCACAGGGAATTGCGTTTATGCGAAGATGTGGCTGAATAGTTGGCAAGGAGAATGAATGCATTTGCATGCCGATTAGTTGAGTTTGGTGCGTGAGTACTTTTGATGAGTTCGCGGTTTGAAATAGTTACTGCTTTATAATGTTTGAATAAGCTTGTTCTAAATAGATTTTCAAGATTTTAGGTTCATTTTTGTTTACTGTTGATTACTTTTTCATGCTATGCGTATGTCATTGAATCTACGCATATTTTGAAATGCGATATTAGAGGAAAGCAAAATTTATCAAACTGATAATTCAGATTTTATTTAACATTTAAATTTTATATTCAGAAATGCTTCAGAAATTTTATTTATTTGTTTTATTTATTTTAACTATTAAACGGACAAGAGTCTTTTACAAAAATTAAACAATCAACAAATTTATTTCAAAATATATGGTGATTACAAACTTAGTCAGCTGCATATTCAATTCATTAAAAACTAAAGAATACATATAGAATGTTTTTATAAAATATAACTAAGATATGCAACTTTATTTAAAATTTCATCCATATGCTTTTAATACATTCAAAAGCACTTATGGTACAGTATTATTATACCATTCAAAATGTATATTTGGACAATATATTTACTTCGAAATATACATTAGTTAAGGGTTGAGCTGGGTTTGTCACTGTCGATCAATAGTGGATGAAATAGTCTATGTACACTTATTCTCGATATGAGAATAAATGTCTTGAACTATCAAATTGAACCTTCAATTATACCTAGTTCCAAAATTATTAATTCAAATTTTGATAATTACACTGTTATTTTTACACAAGCATTAAAAAACAAAAAAGGAATACAAAATAAAAAAACTCATTCATTTTATAGTCACACGAATACAAGCGCGCACAAATTAGATAATACAATTCAAGAACGACAAAGTATTTCGCATAATGTATAAACTTTATGCTGCCAAATTTTGTTCTTTATAGAGATTTTTTTAGACATCTTTGCATGTTTTTATTTACATGCGTATTTTTACTGCTTCGTGAACTAAATGCAATTATTGTATTCCTGAAAACACTTATGTAATTGATATTTTGAGCAGTAAATTCGAATTTATTATCTTGAAATCACCTATTTAGATAAAAATAATCTTTAATCAAATACAGAGATATTGGTAACCCAAAAATTTTTATTTACAATCGTAAATCTAAATCTAAAAAAGATAAGCCAATATTATTTGCAATATTTTATTTAATTTTATTTTATTCTTTTCCAAACCTCAACTATCAAATAGCAACTATAATGGCTTACAATCCTTGCAGTCACACTGCAAAATTTAATACCTCTATTACTCAGATCACTCGAAATGCCTCTCTCTCACCGCAGCTGCAAAATTTGTCGACAAAAATTCGCTATTTTTCAGACGCCTAAGAAGTAGAGCGCGTTGAGGAAAAATTTAATACAAGAGCACCACGACTCAAGGGCGTGAATTTTTTAAAAAAACATCTCTAGAAGAGAGCAGCTGCTGCTCACAGGCAGGCTTCGTAAAATTCAGCTAGGAAATTCTTTGACTAACAATAAGCTGGTATTTATAGAATTTTTGCGCCTGTTTGTTGACAACATTCCGCCACGATTATATTTGTGATATTTACATCAGGGGCTGCCGAAAAGAAAGTAGATTGGGATAAAACGTATTAACAAATTTACCATTGTGGTTGTTAAACACTCACTTTTGTTAGCTAGATAGTATAAAAAGTTTATTTATTTATTTATTTATTTATCCAGAGTAACTATATTACATTACAAGTAAATACAATAGTATATTACACAGTAATCCAACAGAGGAAAATAAATTTCCTGTTCGTCGGTTTGGTAGTGAAAAACGCAAGTATGGTGGATTACTCATGGACTATGAATGTGTTATTTTGATTGACACACAAAAAATCGATTTTAAGATTTAGTAAATTAACATTTTTAAACAATAAACTAAAAAAGAAATACTTACATATCGAATCTTTCAAATACTTTTGTAGATTTACGTAATTCTATTTCTATTTCGTTTTTATTTTAAATATTGCTAAGTGTAAATATTTTATAACCTAGTTTAATACATAATAATAATGCAACATGTAAAGTAAACATTACCTATTTAATAGTGAGTTAAGTACTTATTTATTGCATATTCAATTAAATATTTAATAAAAAATAAACTAAACATATATTACCCCATCAATATAATATATTGATTTTATTTAGAGTTAAATTAATTATTAATAAGACCATGATTAGGAAACTATAATTAAACTTAAAAACATAATTAACTATTTTGATAAAAACTTTATTAAAGTAAGAACTAATATTTTGACTCTTACCAAAAACACATTTAGAAAATTTATTATATTCATCCTTATAAAAAATTCAAACATCAAGATCTCCCTCCCGAAAAGCCATAAAAGTCGCTCTTACCAAACTCGCAAACAGTGCTAAAAAATCGCAAGACCACATCCCTAATCAATAATCGCGCCACCTTCGGAACTTCGGACAGTTTTACGCGTGTTCAGCCCGCGCCAATTCCCACACCGACAGTTCGATCATTTTGGGAAGCGGGGAAACAGTATCTGGCCGCTCGGATACATGAGATGCGAGCGGGCATGTTAAGTAAGATAGAGAGAGAAGGGCGGAGGAAGGGGGGGGGGGTAGAGTAAAGCCGTAAGGATCGCCTCGGGGGATGCACGCGCATGAACGCGAAAGGCAAACCCGTCGTAGGAGGAAGGCACAAAATTAAGGGCAGAGATGAAGCGAGAGAGGGAGGGTAAAGTTATCAGCGAGGATATAATTCAGAGCTGGATGCGTCCGGGAATCGAGAGGTGTATTGTTTGCTGACATTTTTAGTGGGGACTGGGAGATACGCTGGTGGGGTTGGATTAAGTTTGGGTTCGATTCGAAGGGCTGTTTACTCTAAAAACTAGTTAAATATTTGTAGGCCTATTTATAAAGTATAAATTATTTAAGTGGTTTTAATAATTATTTCACATTTGTATTACTTAATACATAAAAAAAGTCACGCAAACAGTTGGATAAAATTCGCTTTCGTCTTTTCTTTAGTTTCACTGAAAAATTTATGAATTTAATTTCAGTTTCTTTATTTAATATTACAAATGACTTATTCATGTTTGGTATTGACTTCGTGACTTCATAACGTAAGTGTATAGATAGTTGGCTGATTTACAATTCAATACCTTTGATTCGTGAATGAAAAAGGCATAATGCTATTCTTTATGCAATAAATTTAGTTGTATTTTAAACTAGGATTAAACTATAAAGATAGCTTAGATTAATATCAATGTGAAAATCAACGTCAGCAGGAATACATTTAGATTAAAATTTTTTATCAATATATTTTAACTATTGTAGATTATACTAGCTGAGATAGATTCTGCGCACTAAAACTAAAATTTGATGTCCTTTAATAAAATAATGTAATAAAGGATTTTATTCCTTGGTATTTCATTTCATGCATCTGTAATATTACATTATTTTGAGCATATCTTTACGACAAGTAATATAACGTATTACTCAAGATAAAACTTTATAGAATTTTACACGACTAGCTATGATTTTTAACACTTTAGAATGATCGGTAAAAGATTTCCCGACCCGGTAACGATTGTCAGCTTCAGCTGATGAGTTTTAAGAAATTGAGTTTCAACCGCTGGCAACCATAACTCCAGCTAGACTCGAAGTCGAAAATCGATACCAAGGGATGACCGCGTTTATTTTCGTACGCGTTAGCCTACCATCCACAAATTGATTTCTAAAAATATCGGTCACGGTGGTACAGAAAAAGTCAGTGTGGTAAGCCAACAGTTGCATTTATCAAAAAACTGTTTAATCCATCAAACTTAAAAAATAACAAACTTCTCAAACGAAACCCATCTGAAAATATACAAACTATCGATTAACCCCAGCTGAAAAGCAAGCCTCCCCAGCAGCTGCAGTCTCTTAGCCAGCACACGCATCAATTGGTAAGCGAGCGCTGTTGCGGCTGTAACCGGAATACCCATCGAATCCATCCATATCCATCTTGCGACAAGTTCTCCGCTCGTTCGTTCGTTATCCGCGCCAAGACGTATCCTCCTCCCCTCCTTTAGCGCCCGCGTTAGATTGGCTTTGCATAGTTTCGCGTGACGGCACGGGGAGTTGAGTTATAATTACCTTAGCGCCTTAACGACGACCGCAGCAGGCGATATCAGCTCGCGCGCGCGCGCGCCAGCGAGAGCGAGCCCGCAGGACTCGGGGATAATAAATTAATGCGGCACGTCGCACCGTAAAATGTAATACGAGCCTAACTACTCCATACAGCTCGGCGACGCCGTCCGAGAGAGAGAGAGAGAGAGAGAGAGATAGAGAGAGACAAAGGGCCGGAGTTGAAGCGCGCGCTGCGAAATTTCGCCAGAGGAAAGAGTCGACACGGCTGCCAGCGAGTTCATTTCGGGCTTATTGTGCGGGATTTTGGTTTTCGGATTTCTGGATGTGGCAGCGAGCGCTGAGATTCTATAATTTTGAAACTATAGCTTATGAGATCTCATTCAACAATTACAGCGAGCTTTGTACGCGCCTGATCGTCAAGTTCGCCCGACAAAACCCAAATCCAACAATTGCTCAAAGTTAAAGGGCCTTTCGAGCTTTCCAGCTGGCTCGCAGTCTTGAAACCGAGAGCGTCAGCATAAAAAACTTTTGTTGCAATATTCAAACAAAAAGCACCTTCCTCAACGCGCTCTGAAGTTACGGCGCTTACGAAAGCCGCGGGAATAAAGTTAACGCGACGACGCGCGCATAAGGAAGTTGGCGGGCGCGAGTTTCACGGCGAGGCGCGCGTGTAACGAAGAAACGAAGGGAGCGCGCGCAGAAATGAGACTGCTGCGTAGGAGAAAAAGACCGCTGGAAGAGGAGGGCTGTCGGCTCTGCGCGCTGCGTTGTAACGTTTGGAATTCGCGGCGGAAGAGGGGGCGGAAAGTGAAAAAGACACGTCGGGGAGACGGAAGCGCGTGTACGCGACTGCAGCCTTCTTTTTTACGTCTTCGGGGAGAAGGAGTGGCTTCTTTGTGCGGCTCGTACGGGCGGTTAAGGAAAATACGCCGAGGCTTTTATTGTTCTTTTGCCTTCCGTTGCAGGGAGGATGAAATGCGGCTTGGAATGACGGCCGCTGGGATGTTCATTACGAATATGTAATGTTGAAGTTTCTATCTGTTGTTATTTTCATTTTTGCGAAAATATGAAGTTTAACTACAAGAATAAATTTTCTATACTTATTGTTAAAAAATGTATAATTGTTACTTTTAGTGTCTATTGTTTCATTATAAACTAATTTTACTGTTTCTATTGACCTGGATTCAAAATAAAACGTACAACGGAAAATAACAAGCCCATCTTGCAACATAAGTTAACATTAGCCCGGATAGACAGCCATCAGCTCAGCGTCAGTAAGGCGAAGACAGACGAAGACAGGCGGAAAAGAAAAAGGGTGGAAAAGGGTATATGGCATCGGTGAGAGGTGTAGCCGCGTATCGATCAGCTCTCGCACCTACGTAAGAAAAGCACATCCCCGTGGCCGTTGAAGCAGAGGAGCACTCGCCGAGGACGCTCATCGATTGCCCTAATGCTCGTCCTCGCTTCTTTTTTCGTCCTTACGTACAGCCCTCGGAGGTAATCGAGGGCCCGCGGGACAAAAACCGACGCGAATAAATTGCCGGTTTTATTTTCGGCGCGCTACGAGCGAGCTTTATTGTGCCCGCCGCCTCTATATATATACTTGCCTATATAACGTAAGGTAAATAAGGATTTTCGCCGAGCTGGAGCTCTGAGTAATCGTCGGGATCTCGCGATGCGGCTGATGTTGAGATTTTTATGGATGCGGCGTTAGTTTTGATAAAAGTTGGGAGGTGAGTGACGACGAGGTGGTTGTTTATTTCTCGATTGCCTCTTTTTTTACAGGGGTGTAGTTAAGGAGCTGTTTATGGAAAAAGATGGTCGTCGTGAATTTTTCCGGTTCATGAGAAAAAATAAGTTTGATTACATATTATAATTTTAATAATTGTTATATTATGTAGACATATCTTAGATATTGAAATATTCATTCGAATTATTGATTTTCTAAGGCACTCTATGTAAATGGTTTGGGTAATGTCTGCAACGTAAAGCCAGTACAACTCAATCGGTCGATTGAGCATTTCACTGGCCATGGCATGTAATCTATATGAGAAATTCCAAAGCTCTCTACGCCACATAACTAAAGCAAGGCTCAAGTTTAAGCTTATGTGTAATATTGTAACACATTCTATACTAAAAGTAATAGGATTCGTACAAAATCTTAGAATATAATTTTAACATGTAAATTAAAATACTAAATAACTATAAAAAGTAACAATTAATGTATTTTAGTGCGAACCTAAAACTCATATTACATACTAAAAGTTCTAGAAATTAAAAAAAAAACAGAATTACTTCTGCTACTAAAGCCAAGCTTTGCTATTGTAAACTCCTTGAAGGACTAGTTTCGGAGTTTACAATTTTTACATTTCTCAACAAGCAGATAAGAGTAGTGTGAAAAAAATGAAAAGTTAGTTAAAAGATGAGCGTGCTCAAAATTGTACAATATCGAAATACTAATCGTTGTTAGCAAATCTGCAGTGTAGTTTTATAATTAATATAAAAGTACCACATGTTGTTTAGATCAGTATTGTCAATCTAAACAACGTATTCCGGATCAAATACTTTTCTTGCAAAAATCACGTATAAATAAGAATGGGATTAGCGATTTAACGCTGGGAAAACTTTCATAACACTCGAAGCTCTCTTCAAAGCGGTAGTTACAGAAAGTACTTTATAAGAGATCGCGAGAGAAAAGAGATCGAAGGAGAAAGCCGAAGGAGAGGAGACAGTCGACATCGAGGCTCGAAACTTTTCTTCTTCTGCAAGCTTCCCCCAGCCGGCTTCGGAGATACATCCTCGCGATGTTTCGGCAGATTCCCGAGTTGACTTGTCTTATCGGCGCTTTAACCGACGAGGAGATCTCCGTGAGATTTCGAAACTCGCGAGCGCCCCCAGCCCAAGACTACGCGGGATGCATACCTACCTATCCTATATACGTGACTCTTCCTACATCGAACGTGTGAAGGGTTATCGATGTCGCCGCTAACTTTTAGATACTTTTTTTCGGGATGCTTTAAGAATTTGCGCGAGAGGTGCAGCTATATAGGTATTTGCTAGATTGCGCGCTGGCTCATAAGCTGTTTCGACTGGAGATTTTTCAAGTTTCTGGCATAGTTAATAAGGCACACATTGTTGTAATTTAATTATAATTATTACTTCGCTTTGATCGACAAAGGCATGCCATTTTTCCTTTACGTTTAAAATTGTGAAGTAGTATTTTCCACAACTTTCGAAAAAAAGAATGTCACTCCAAAGCTCGTGTTTGTATGTTCATGCTTTAGACTAACCAGCTCTGATGTTCTTCCCAGGATGCGTACTATACTATAAGAACTTGGCTCGTTGATATCCGACCTAAATTTATTATATATAGATTCTTTTATATCTTTTCAGAATTTATTGTGTAGCGGAAAAACTTTTGTGCAACTCAATACAGCAATAATCACCCCATGTATCAAAAACTTGAATCGAGAGATTGAGCTCCCGCTCTTCCCTTTCCGGCATGTTTATCCACAATAATACTGAGCATCGAGCGAATCGTGATGGAAAGCAAGCGAAACAGCAGCGCGCAAGAGAGAATCCTTAATTGAGACGCCGACGCTGGGAGGATTTTTTTCTCGCTTTAATTAAGGATTCCAGCACGGGGTGTCCCTGGAATTTGGGGGAGGCGAACTTCACTGAATTTCCCTAAGCGCTCTAGCTCGGCGCGCACTGCGGCGAATACGTAATCCTGATCGAGCGCGCAGCGAGGAACGCGCCGAAGGATTAGAGGCGGCAGGCCGGGGCCTCAGGATCCCGGGAAAGGAAAATAAATTACTGCTGAGAAAAATCAAGCTGAGGACTCGAAGAGTCGTAAGCTGGAGAGCGGCTGGCGAAATGCAAGAATTGAGCTATTGCTGAGCTGTTAGGGTATTAAAGGTGGAAATAAAGGAATAAAATAGGTGCTAGTTTTTCGTATTTATTTTTTCTCAAAATAACATACGTACCTGTAATGTACTATTATTTTAAAAACAGATACTTTCGAGACTAGTCGAATTTTTATTAATTATAATCGTCATGTATTTAGATTCGTTACTGAAAGTGAAAGTACCTAATCATAATATAGTCAACGAAAGTAGACCATCACAAAACAAAACGAAGAATGAAAAATGAACAGAACGCAGCACGCAAAGTAAGAAGATAGAAGTGATTGTGGGCACAGCGGGTGTAAGGAAATGAAAGCTCGCTAATCGAACGCAAGACCAGAGAATACAATAAAACGTACGAAAGAAATATGAATGAAGGCGAACGAAGACAGCTGCTTAGACGTAATGATGTCTTGCTGTCCGATAGAAGGATATTAATGATCTAAAAAGCACCCCTTTTGCTGTATATGTTCATGGTCATTCTTTCATTTGACTATATTTCATTATTTAGAATTTAAAAAATTTTACCGAAACATAAAACAAGTCTATAAATTGTTAACAATAAAGAAAACTTGAAATGATCCCTTATCGCAAAACAAGATATATTTCATAAATTTACATTCCTTTACAAGCTTGTTTCTATCTCTATGTGCAACATGTAACAGGCTCAGTCAATCTAGGCTCTCCAGTTTTCTCACCATATACCATATCCACGTGAACCTCCCCTACATCCGCTTCACTCTCTCAATCTCTCTAACTCTTTCCAGCCAACTTTCTCCACATTTGGTCCAATAATCCATTTTCTCGATTTTGACTCCTCGGCGCGAAACTGGATTACTGCGTCCGCAAGCCGTCGCCGTCGTGCGCAGAAAACCGGCTTAGTTCGTTGGCGCGAGAGCTTATTTTGAGGATATTCGAACCCAGCGCGGGACTCTCGGAAAGCTAAAAGACACACCAAGCGAATGATACGTTTCGATCAAACGATATATGTAAATGCGCATGTAAAAATTGTCACGTGGATGCTAGAGGTGAAAGAGAGCTAAGTTTTGAGAAACGTATGTAAAGATAGATAGAAGTAGATGATATGATCGTTTATTGCCTCCTTTTGGCTTTTGCTGCTTATGTTATTTATTTTTATTCTTTCCAATTTATGGAATAATATGTATGGATAATTAATTTGACATTTTGAGAAATAAATGATAACATTAGTTTAAAGATCAATTATTACCCAAATACAAACTTATTCGGGTTTCAA
>JAPYZA010000038.1:0-46366 GCA_030522685.1 Eupelmus azureus | reverse complement strand
TATTTAATTAAATTTTAAGAAAAACAAAATCATACTAATTGAATAAGAAAGAATCAAACTGAAATAAAAAGTTCAAAAGTTCAGAAATTTTTTTGATAGAAGTAATAATTTATCTTATAAAGCAAAAAAGCAGTGTACAACTATTGACATCCACTAATCGATTTTAAAAGTTAAATATAAAAGTTAAATTATTTTATAACAATAATAAAACACATGCATTACTCCGAGATATAAGCAATGTTGTGCAGATCGTTGCCAAGGTGATTGACTACGTCATTTTCCAATTGTCCCAGCCGTTTTCGAAAAAACCACTGGCGGACAGTATCCACTGTGCGTTTCGGCTAAACTAGCGGTTTTTTACTTTACAACAAACAGTCGAAAAGATAATGGCTGAAAAAGACGACAGTGCTTGGGTCTTCGACTCGCTGGTGGGCTTTTTGCAAGGTCCAATCTGGTCGGCTCCGCTGCTAACTTTTATCGAGGAAAAATCATTGAGTAAGAAAATTTTGAAAACTTATGTTAAATTTTTATTTTACTTGGACGCTTATATGTGTAAAAAAATTGATTAGTCTCGCTAAGAAGGTCAATTTCGAATTTTACTTGTTTTTCTGATCAAACGATAATATTAACTTTTGTTGTTTTGTAGTATTCGAACCGGAAACATTCGATAGTAAAGAGTACCGCGAAATATATCAAGAATACAAAAATTTAGTCGATTTACTTCTTGGCTGCTACATGGAAGATATGGGAATCACACCTGAACAGTTTGAGCGTGCATGCACGTTAAATAAAAGTACACGAGTGTCCGTTCAATTCCAGCAGGTAAATATAGATAACCAAAATATTTTTATAACTTTTACAATAACGTTTAATAATGTACGAACAAATGATACTTTTAAAAAATATTTATTCGATGATATGAAATGATTTTTAATATCTTTTATTATAAAAATAAAGATAAGAGTCGCGCAATGTTTCAGAGTTTATTCGAACAAATTTGGGCTGCAAACGAGTACGAAGTCTTCAAGCGAATGATGATACAAAAGAATCTGGAGCTTCAGCTGCAAGCGCTAAAAATGATAGAACAAAAGTTCGGCTTGACTCCAGCCTCGTTGACTCAAGGAACTAGCGAATTCTTGGACGAGGAGCTGCCGATGGAGGAGCTTCTTCAAGCGGAAACGTATGCCCATTTACAATTCTACAGTTGCAAAGCGTTCGCTGCAGAATGTGAATCATTTAGCATTCTTCCATAAATCAAAACTTATTTGGCCCTGGTGCATCATTGCGTGCAAATCGCGTAATTGTTTTATACGCCGATTGCGTCATTTAGTCCTTGAAATTGCAATATAGTTCTAATTTGATTCTATGAAAAAAATCCAGACTTGCTGTTCACAAAGTTGAATTACATATACTGTAATAGTGATATAAAAATTATTATTTTAATATTTTTTAAAATGTTAAAATATTCTTTTCTGCAACGCACGCCTTTAAACAAGCCAAGCCGACTAATGAAACTTCCAAATAATCAACTATCAACAGTAGCCAAGCCACAGTCGAGAAGCCAGAATTCGCCGACACTGTGGACACCGAAACCGAGGACGAAATAAGACTGGAACATGAACGCCTCGCAGCCGAGTACAGAGTCGAGAGCGAGCTGCTGAAGGAGGCGCTGAAAAAGTCAGCCGACACATCGCCGGTACTCGAGGACGTCGAGGAAGAGACCGAGTTCAACGGCGACGACGAGCCGATCAATGAGCTGGAGACTGTGCCTGGCGCTCCGGCCTCGCTCAAACCTTTAGTGATGAAGCCTCGGGAGGATTTCAGCATTAAGCCTGTAAGTTTTCCAAAGTCGAGTTAATATTTTAGAGCGATTTTTAGATCCAGGAAGCGATGCTCCAGAGCGAGTTATTTCATAATTTTTAAAGAACTCTTAATTTTATGTACGATTAATAGGTTTAGATATTTAGAATAAAGGTGTGAATTTCAGTGATTAAAATATTTAAAAAAGCTAAAAAGAATGAGATATTTGGTCATTTTTAAACAAGAGTTAATTTTATGTACGGTTATAGCTTAAGATATTTAGAATAGAATTGTCAACTTTAGTATAGAAAATATTTTAAAAAGTTAAGTTTCTGGTTTACAGTTATACATATTATATTAGGAAAAATTTCTTTAAACTTCTGTCCGAGTCCAAACATATTATCAATTTTTGCAAAATTATCAATACTGTATATTTGAACATTAAAACCAAATTTTTAATGCCGTAAAAGTTAAAAAAATCAAAAGCTAAGTGTTCAAAAATTCTTCCTACTTTTCGCAATCACAATGCACACAATAATAAAGTAATTATACGCGTGTCAATTTCGCAGAAAGAGGAGACAAGAGAGGAGGACATACGCAAGCGACAGCAGTACCTCAAGGCCCAACGTGACAAGCTCGTAGCTCTAAAAAAGAAGGCACGCAGCCAGAAGCTGGAAACGAATAGCCCGACAACGGCTAGACCGAGCTCGGCTCGTGTAGTCGCCGGGGCGACCATCGAAGGCAAAAAGGAAGAACTGTTGGCTCATCAGCAGCAGGCCATAGACGCGTCAGTGCTCCAGATGCGTAGGGCCCTAGCTGCGCGACTTAAGGCTGAGGTCGTCCAGAAAGAGTAGAAAGTTACCAGTTTCGTATAAAGAAGTTCAACAAAAAAGAGAGAGAGAGAGAAGAGAGACACCAGATAATATATTTTTCTGTTTGTATTTTTTTTAATTTTTTTTTGTTTCTCCATATTTTTTTGTTGTTGCCATTTCTTCTTTTCTCTTGCCCTTCGTTTATATAATAATAATTCTTTGTAAAATGTTTCACTTATAATTAGGTATTTTTTTTGTTATTGACGTCGGTACAAATAATATCAGCAAAGTGGAGAGTGTGATATACGTTACTGTTTCCTCTGTTTTTAGCACTAAGAGCCTTCGAAATAAATAATGCCCCTGGTTGAAAAACTGAGAGACCGGATGCGTTTGTTGTTTACGCGTGTGAATGTGAGTAATAGTATGTGTATGTCTGTATGTATAATGCGAATCGCAGTAACGTCAAGTTTAGACCGTGTCTTCTAGTTTTAAGTTTTATTTAATTAAATATTCATTTCTCACTTCTACAACGCACATTTGTTCGCAAATTATCATTCACTCTCACCGTATAAGTCGCATTCGTAAAATTCTTCAGCCTACCCAGACTCAACTCGAACAAGCCGAGATTCAATAGCAGAAAACAAAAAACTTTTACAAAAGAACTTTTTGTCATCTCGCCCCTTTTCTTCCCATTAGATTCAATGTTTCAATGAGTGGTAGGAACTAAAGTATTCTGCGCACATCACATTTCAGCTACTTTAAACCTAATTTTGTTACCCCATACTAGTCGTATCGCAACTCCGAAAGCTGCCTTTTGGCAATAAAACTTTGAATCGAAACAGCCGAAATCCAATATAAACGTTATAGTTTGTGCACATCAGCTTTGACACAGCCTTTGTATATATTTATCTTTTCCCATAATCATCATCCTCCGAGACATAAAATTAATACTCTGGATTTGTCATGAAATGAGTTTTCTGCTATAGATCGTCTCTTTCGTGCTTGGCAGACATTCTGAACAAAGTGCAGGAACATTCACGCTATTTCTCATTAATCACACTGTTACAACTCATTCACATCTATTTTTTTATTTCTTTTTGACGCACACATGCCGCAGACTGTCAAATACCAATATGTTCTTTGTAATAATATTTTGTTTGTTTTTGTTGTCTTTCTTATAAAAGGTGAGCGGAGAAAAAATTGTCACGGCATTCTTGATATATAAAGTTAAACGCATAATATTGATCATATGTGATAATGTACATTGCATGTAAGTTTCTTCCTTCGGTTTTTCTACGTCGATACGATATAGCTAAAAAAATTTCTCAAATAGTGGCTTCGGCGTCTTACAATTCACGCGAAATGCTTCGGAGTCTTATTTTTTTACAATTTAACAAAACGTTCCTCTCGCTCTCTTGTATGCGCCCTTTCTCTCTTTTTCTCTTTCTCACGTTATGTTTTGACTTTCGCATCTCGTGACTCAGAATGTTAATTCAAGAAAACATTCGAACAATGGCGATGAAAGATATCTATTCCTAAAGAGCTAGGAATTTCATGACATTTTATTTACAATATGTAGTGTATAAAGCATAACAACACTGAAGCATCAAATTTGATAATTCTGATATATATATAAAAGAAATAGAAGTTCCGAAACACTCCGCGTATTACATCATTACACATTAAATTTAGTATATGTACTCAGAGTAGCATTCATAGACTACACATTCAAGTTCAAATTATACGGCTTGAACCTCTTAGTATACACGCATCACTCTTCCTTATCTTCTTGCATTCATCGCACCCAGCATAACGATGTAGCCCTAATAAAAATTTTTCTTTATTTACCACAGAGGTGGGCAAAATGCTGTATTCAAATACAAAATATAAATATACCTTTATGTATTTAAATACAGATCCTTAAACACACATTTTTTAAAATAATTTCGTTACACATACAATATGTTTTTCTTCTACATAAACATGTTACAATGGTCATTTAAAGTTACAACATATGACATCTTACTAATATTACGTGAAAAACCGATACTAAGAGTAATTTATCAGAATAAGTAAAACATTAATTAAAGGAATAAATCTTAAAGTAAAAATTCACTTTATATACAAATAGAATTTACACTTTAAAATTGATGATTTTATTAATTGTATAAATTTGCTTATTGAATTCTACAAATTTATATGCTGTTGTATTTTTACGAATGTAATTAAGTACGCGCGTTAAAATATGCTGCCCACCTCTGCTTGCGACAATATTACAAATCATTTATCGCATCGATTTGCACCTTTATCCCCACACGTCGCACGAGTTAATTGAAGATTCCTTCGATCTTCAGTTCTGCGCTAATCTGGAAATGTTAAAGCAGGGTACCTCAGTAGAAAGAAGAGTAAGCTATAAGGCCATGGATGTTTAAAGGAATGTGAAAGTAAAAAATTGACTGAATATCAAGCTTTTAAAACGAAAAATTATTTTACAATTTTCAAAAAGTAATACTTTAACTGTGGAATTTTTAAAGGGGATTACTTAAGTAATTATCATTCTATAATTCTTGCTACTTTTATTAAGTATAAATTTAATTTTCTTAAAAAATGTAAATTAGGTAAATAGATAAATATTATGTTGTAGTGAATTTAGGAAATTGTAAAATAATTTATTTAAAATATTACTTTCATATTCCCTTAAAATAATTAATGGAATAAAAAGTGCAAGGAAATACTTCCTTTCTATAATTAGAATTTTAGATAAAATTTCAATCTTATTTTGCATACACATTTTATGATCAATTAAGTAATACAAAAGATAAATTACGTTACATTATCGAAACAATAAATATTTTTTTTTTATTTTTTTAAATGTGAAATTACGCATCTGCTGTACATTATTCTTAAACCTCCAACTCCAGGGGTTTATAGGGATGTATCTAAGACAAATATGAAAACAACCTCGTAAGTTAAATATTGTAATTGCCATCTAATGTAAATTTAAATAAATCAAATTAAATTTGAATTAAAAAATAAAAGAAAATAATGTTGTGATAAAACAAATAAAAAAATGTTTATTCAATAAAAAAACGCTGTCAAAAATAAAAAAAATATAGATTTGCTATTATGTACTGAAAGGCCCCTGCAGATGGAAGACGGAACTGAGGTTGCATCCTCTCAGGAGAATCATCGAAAATAAAGGAATGTTATTCAAGAGTTCACTCGTACGATCGTGCCCCTCGTCATATTTTCTTGGTCCAATATACCAAGCTTAACTATATAGAATTATCAGAGGTCCAAATATAGTAAATGAGATCGTAATAAAAATCATCTCGAGAACTAAATTTTAATTGAAGGAATTTCAATGTAACACGACTATGTGCAATTACTTTCGAACTTTGTCAACAATCGTTATTACAATCATAGTTGATAGCTGCACGTGGATTCAAAAAATCTTTGAAATCCAATAGTGGGTTAAAAATTTGATATACATATTTCTCAGTTTCGTGATAAAAGCTTAAAAAACAAATGTATTTCAAATACATTTGTATTTAAAATAGTTACATACTTTAAATACACTTGCATTTAAATACTGTATTTAAAATTTTTATGCTACAATGACCATTGTAACTGAATTTTTGCTTTATATTCTTCGTCAATTTCCGAATTGCTTTTAATACGTGTAACGTATTATATTTTCTATTTAAATACATAAAAGTGCTTGTATTTTTATGTTTAAATACAGTATTTTGCCCACCTCTGGTCACAGCACTCTTACTACTGACGGATAGTTTGCCTACTATGAGAGTCGCTGCCGTTTAGGCGTTGGACTCAGTTCTGATTCTTCCTCTTCTTCATCCGAGTCACCTTCATAATCGACCAACCCCTAAAAAAAAATACGAATTATAATAGTTTAAGAGATTTAAGACTAATTTAAGACATTTCTCGCTATAAGTAACATATCTTAAATGATTATATTAAAAAGCGAAAAATTAGAATAAAACTATTCCTATTATTATTCTAATAAATTTTTTATTCAATAAGTCAGTTCATGTTCAATATGTCGCAACATTTGCTACATGTATTTGCTGAATATAATATTTCACAATAATACATCAAACTTTATAATAGTGTTTGAATTTTTATTCTTGCCAATTAGTTAATTAAAGTTTGTTATAAAATATTCTCTTATTTATTTAAAAAGATAAGAATTAACCAAAAGGTATATAACTAAAATAGAAATTTAATGACTTTGTGCTATTAGAAACTACAAGATACACCTAAAGCTAATGGAATAATTAGCTTCAAATTATAAATGTAAATACTGACTTAATGTAAATAAGGATTGGTTATGAAATTTATTAAAGCTGCTATTATAATAAAGCAAATATTGAGTAAAGTTAAGAGTAATGTAAAACTTTAAGCTTCAAAACTCCAAAAACATTTATTATTATTCAAACTACATAAAAAAAGAAAATTGTAACAAACAAAAACAACGCACCTTCTTAAAAATATTAGTTCCAGTTTTGTCGACGGCACTGATGGTCGCGCTAGGGTTCATTGTGTCCGCGGTGACGCCAACCGCTGGCAGATCATTCGCTGCGGTTGTGTTGCCTGCGCTATTGATTTGCGCTTGGTGCTGCGGTGCTACGGCTGGCGCTATAGCGGGCGACGTGATGCTTGGTGGGGTATTGTTGTTGATGATGGTCTGCTGGGGTGGCGAATGCTGCTGTTGGTGCGGCGGACTGCTGCCATCCTTACTGGAGTCGACTAGGCTGCCCGTCGAGTTTGCGGAACCCGGCTGCTTCTTCGCCGATGTGGGGGGCACGATGTCGGCCGTTGCCGCAGGTACAACGGCTTCGCCCTCATCGAAGTCTTCCTCCTCGTTAAACCACATTTCCTCTACTTCGTCGAGTTGCCGCTGGTCCCGTCGATACCGGCTGTTTCTCAATATCGATGGCACACTAATTTTTTTTTTTGGTTGTAAAAAAAAATTGATGTAAAGTTTTTTGTATATAAAGAAGAAAAGTTGTTTTTTTGGAAATAAAGGGTTTTCACTGATAAGACTAATTATTAAATTTAAAGCTCTGCTTACTCAATTTGATTAATATTAATTCAAAGTGTATTTATAAATGTTTTTTAATAATATACCCATGCTAACTAATGAAATTCACACGAATAGAAATTAAGGGTGTTCTATGAGGTTACAGACTTCAGACGATTCATTACCTGTCTAGCGTCCCTCTGTCACGATCTTTTAGCTTGTCTTGATGTTGTTCGTACCTGAGTTTCAAGGCCTTAAATGTTTGTACGTAGTCGATTGCTTCTAGTTCTTTCGAAAAATTCTCCACCACATGCGAACATAGAGATTTTATGTCCTCCTGTAAACATTTTATTAAATTAATATTTCATTTTTGTCTTAAGAAAAATTATTTAATTTTTTAAAATCTGACTAATTAAAAACCGAATCAAGTTTAATTAGATGAACCCACTTACCAGTTTTATGAATTCGAACATTTCAAGGATAGCCGAATCGAGAAGATTGTAGCGGCCGTTGTTACGGGTAAAGGCGTCGAACACAGGCGCGAATAGATTGCCCTTGATGATGTATCTGTTGTAAAATTCATCTTTTAACGCGATGATCTTGCGCATGAACCTAAGGGCACACAACACGAGAAACGTATGTGTCGACTTCATCAACACGAGTATTTTCCTCAGTAAGTCCTTGTTCAAGATGCAATTTTTGATGTGGTATGTGTGATGCTCGACGCAGAAGGAGAGCAGTTCGAGGATCAGACCAAGCAGCTGCACCGTCCGATAATCTTCGTGCGCAGGCCGATCGCCGATCGTGTTGGCCAAAAGGGGCGCGATTAGCGTACCTATGCTGTTCTTGTAGAAATAGTTAAGGAAATCGGCCTTTTCGGTTTTGTTCACCGAGGCCATCATGTTCTCCGGATCAAGCAGCAAGCGCAGTACGCCCGCAAGTTGCACAGCTCCACCTGAAATTTACGTAATTGACGGATTCATTTAATAAAAGTTCGTTTGGGTAAACGAAATTTCAAAAGTTATGGTTTTTCCGTTTTATTTAAATTTTATTAAGAACGTACAATATAACTAATTAATATACTATACAATACGATTAATAAAGAAAATGAGAAAACAAAAGAGTATGTTTTACCTAATTCAGGATCACTGTCGTTGATAAGTTGAGTGACGATGACATTGACAAGCATCTGTTCTTGCTCAGTGTTGTTGATCTGCTGCAGCGTGTAATCTCTGATGACGCTAGGTGAGTACTCGACAATGTAGTTCAGTATATCTATACTTGCCGTCTTCGTCTGTGCGTCATTGATGCCGAGCGTGATCTCCAAAGCCGGCAAAATGCCCAGCGCTGTTAGCGTCTTATAAAACGCCTCCTTACCCTGAGGCTGCAGATTCTGTGAGAAGTTGCAGAACTCTTTGAGGAAGAGCACGAGATCGCGCCTTTTGCTGTCAGGTGTATTCTCGTCGGTGAGTTGACGGAACAGCTCGGTAAGGAATTTCTCGTCATCTTGTATCAGAGTAACTATCTCGACCTTGTTGAAAAAGATGAAACTGCTCAGCGTACTGAGCATGTTGTCCTCAAACACACTTGGTGTCGGCAACACGACGTCCTGGATGTACTGAACTCTGTAGGTCTGGTGAATTTTGGCGAGCAGCTCCGCATTCGTAATGGGGATCGCCTGTTTGAACTTGGCCAGCTGCTGAAGGTACTGTCTGTGCTTCTTCGGTTGGGGCAACGTTGGTTCGTACTCGAGGCAGCCGACCACGTCGAAAATGGTGTCGTCGCTAAACATAACCTCGAACAGAGCGTTTTTGTTTAGGAGAAATATATTCTTAAAAATGTCGTATAAATGGTGCAGTCCTTCCATATTTCCCAAGTCTTCACAAGTATGAAATAAGTTCAGTAATTTTCTAATGTAACCTTCCGACTCTAAGGCCATTGCCAACTTTTCTTTTCTCATGGGAGAAGACAGGCAGTTCCCTATCAATTCGTTAATGTCCTCTAAACAACCAAGTTCACAGGGTGGCAATTCTATGGGTGGTGCAGAGTCTGACATATCGTCGAATCTTTCATCTTCCGACTCTTCAACAATATCTTGAGTAATTTCCACCGAGGGATCTTTTCCTTGAACTTGACATATTTTCTCCCATATTTCATCGCAACCTGCTTTCTCTTGAAAACTTAGAGCTAAATCGTAATTATCACTTTCTGACCACACAATCAAAGTATCCTAAAATATAAAACAAATTAGTTAATATCTTTGCATTGATGTAAGTACAATAAGTAAAACACTTTTCTTAAAATTTTCTCTTAAAATTTATTTATTTATTTTATTAATTAAATTTGTATTGAATGCTTTATTATTGATATATTTTTCTTTTAGATTGTAAATTACCTTAAATTGAGTAACATTTAAATCAAAATTATTATTTTTCAAGTACTAAGTTTAATTTAGTAAAATATTAAAATATTTTTAATGTATATTTTTTCCTTTTTTCATTTAGGCTTATGAGATCTCTCATGAATTGATTGAGTATGAAAGATCTATTGAGTTACGTATGTTAAAATATAGCGCTCCACACTGTACGTACACATGATATAAAATTAAAGCTGCAATCTATATTCCATTTAAAGTACTTCAGTTAACATATTTCTGTTAGATCATCAAAACATTAAAATTGAACAGATAAATAAAAGAATAACTATAATTTAATGGAAAGTTATTTTAATGAAATAACATTTTGTAATAATATTATATATTGAAGGCAGCAGTTATTAATAACAATTTATTTGTTCAGTAAGCGTTTCATTTTCAATAATAATTAATAGCAATGTAAATTTCTTCAACATGTTTAGTTTTAATCTATTTATAAGAAACTGAAAAATGATAATTTTTGTTTTACATAGATTTTGTACTAGAGATAATAATGAGAAAAATAAAAGGAGTGTCTATATTACCTGTTGTTTTTGATAGGCAGTATCTGGCTGTATTTTACTCTCTAACAGTACAGTTCCATCACTTTCTGCCCTCACCAAAAGAGAAGTACCCTTTAGCCTATCAACATAGGAAGAGGACACGTGCCCTGTCCCACGATCGTCCCATTGTCTGTCTGCATTTAATGCATATAACTTAACTCTTCTGCGTGTGTCTGTCATGTTGAGGAATAGCTAATTTGGCCACATAAAATAACAGTATTTATCACCAACCAACTAGCATTCCTCTTGCCTACCCTGGCACACAGCTCTCTTTCTAGATATATATATATTACTTAAAAAATTGAAATTAAAAATAAAGGAATACGTATAACCTCAACAACTAGCGTATCAACGTAGAAAACTATATTAATGACAAGTTCATGTCTTTTAACCATCAAACGAAGCACAATATCCTTATCTATCTCTCGGCGCAGCGATTCTGAATTATTCTTATGAAGCACATATTCATCCAAAGTCACTTAAAGCGCTCATCGATGTAAAAACAAACAGCTCCAATGGCTCCAATGATAAAAATACCCTCCAGGTGCGGGCTCGTTCCACTGAGAGTCGTCCTGCGTCCGTTGTAAAATATTAAGACCTAATCATAATTCAAGGTTACCAGCGCGCCGCTCTGCCACACAGCGCCGTATTTATATCCCTCTCCTCTTCAAGCCCTTGCTGCTGCTGCTGCTGCTGCTGCTGCCGATATACACACAGAGAGTAAGGCGCGCGCACCACCGACTACCACTCTTTCTCTTTGCTCCGAAAATTGCAGCGGCGGCGGCCACAAGTTTCAGCAGCGATTTTAGTAATACGTTAACGGGGCCCTTCTCGCTCCTTTAATCAGCTGTGTGTAGGTGTGCTCTGCTGCGGGGCCTCCTCCTTCCTGCGCAAAATCGCGAATTATATATTTGTTTACCGACGAAAATGTTTACGCGCGCCTTCCTCGGCGTTGCATAAGCCCGTGCTGCTGCTGCTGCTGCCGCTGTGCTCTAGCTCTCTCGCTCTTTCTCTCTCCCTCTCGACGCAAGCGAGCGCGAGGCAACAATAAGCTAGAAGCGCGCTGTACTGGCTGCTGCTCCTCCTTCTTCGTTTCTCGTCGGCTACGTCTACTTCTCTCTTTATCCTCGCGTGTGTGTGCGCACGACTCGTATGTAAGTATATACACGAAGCGCGCCGCGCTGTGTGCTGGCGCTGGCGGGAAAGCCAACGATAGCCTCCTCGCTGCTCTTGTGTATATATACCAGCAAAGCCTAGACTCGCTGAGAACCGAGTGCTCCTCAACAACACTGGAAACCGGCACGACGTATCCGTGGAACACAAGTACTCCGCAGAGCCTGCGTATATCTGCACACGGACCAGCGGAGATCAGGAACACACACACTTTCTCTTCTCTCTGTCTCCTGCTCTGTCTCTCTCGGGAGCGTGCGCCTTCGCGGTGTACACTCTGTATATATAGCACACGACTCTCGCGCTATCTTGCCGTCTCTGTCTCTCTCGCTTTTCTCCGTTCTCCCCCTGTTGCCGACCTATAGCCCCGCCGCCGCCGCCGACGGATGGACTGAGAAGCCGCGCCGCGAGCGCTTATACATACGTGTGTATATATATGTATAGATATGTATATAGCCTCCTCCGTCGGTGTGTGAGCGCGCGAGTGCGGATAACGGAAAGTAGCCTGCCGACGACGACTCCAGTACTCCTCTTCCCCGTAGTGCCGTAGCTCTCTACCGGTCCCCGCTCTTTTCGCTCTCTCCTCCGGTCTCGCTGATTGATATATGTGTGTATACACAACTCGCAGCGCGCCGATATTCCTTTTGCCCAGGTGCTGCAGCCTCTCGTCGAGGCCGATCTGCTCGCTGCTTCTCGCTCTCCAGACCCAGCTGCTCCCCTCTCTCTCTCTCTCTCTCTCTCTCTCTCTCTCACCGAGTATCTCTCGTCTCGCTGAGCCAGACCTGAGACACTAGGCTGCAACTCCGACACCGACGGCCAGCTCCACAACACAACACTCCGCCATGTTAGAATGGACACGATATTCGCCGCACCGACACGCGCGCACACCTACGTACACTCACACACAGGCGCGCGCAAGCGCAAGCCCAAGCCGCCAAGATATGAGAGAGAGAGAGAGAGAGCACGAGGAGGCATGTGTGAGCCGCCGCCACCGCCGCCGCTACTCGCGCACAAGAGAGGAGAGTAGGAGACGGAGATATATATCTGCGAGCTTGTGTATATACGCGCGAGTCTCGACGTAGGTTAGTGCGTGTGTATGCTGACACGGCGCTAGCGCGCGAGATGCCGCAACGCGCCACGGGGTTCACCACAGAAGAGCCACGGAATCGCCCGCGCTTTTTCAACGAGCCCAACTATTTTTGGCTTCGCGAGCTGCGGCTGATCAGGTGATGATGCTGCCCGCTTTGTTTACTGACTGCTTTATCGACTCTCCGAGTTGATGATGTTGCGAGCTGTTGTATGGGAGACTTGCCAATGCGATTTCATCGTCTTGTAGGATTCGTATGGTTTCTTTTTTAAGGAAAAATGCAAGTCGCTTGATGAATGTTGGAAAATTTAAGGTTATGTTTATTTTAACACTAGAATTTTCGTCTGATAGCCATACCAGCTGATGCGCTGGCTCGGTTTTTGAAAATGGACTGAACGCAAGTTCATTTTCGTGATTCTTACAGCAAAAAGCGGAATCGTTTGATTGGTATAGCATTTTGTTGACGATATTATCAGTGTCGATAAAATAGGAATCAGTGCTGGTAATTTATTATATTTAACTTCTATTTGTATATTTAACAAGTGAAAACTAGGAAAATTTAAAAGATACCAGAAGTCTCGTTCTAACGCACAAGCTTTAACGAACAATTTCTTATTCGCTATTATTGGTCAATACTACATTTCTAAGAAAGTACGGTGATGTTTTCGCTATAAGAGCTATGACGTCACTTTTAAATGACTAACGACATGTTTTTATTATGGGAATTTCGGAACAAACACTCCATTGTAAGTATAGTGTCTTAATAAACGGGTTTGATCACTGTTCATTTATTTTCTTGTCAAATTAGCAAAAAGGATATACTTTATTTCTTAATTTTTTTTTATATAAATATTAAAATAAATAAATAATTTGCAAAAGGTGCTCATTCAAAAATTAAAAAATAATTTATTATTGAATAATTTGCATTTTGTATCTTTAATTATTTAAATAATTTTTTTTTTAATTCATAAACATGAATTATTTGTAAATAATTAATTTATTAAATTTGTATTTATTTACATTTTTTCAAGTTGTACAACGAACTTATTTCTAAATGTACTTACATTTATTAATAAAAACGCTTACTCAGGCTATACAATAAACAAATATAGATGAATCGAAAATTGTTGCAAAATATTCTTAAGTGTTATTTGTGTATTTCCGTGATATTTTATATAACAGCACATAACAGAATTTTTAAAGCCTTAAAAAATATGAGACAGTGCAACTCAAAAATAACATATTATGCAGAAAGTAATACTCTGATTATTGTTTTTTTTTACTTAAAGCTAAATAAAAAATTTATTGTTGTATTCTCAAAGGATTTGAGTATAAATCATTAAGTGTATCCGTAGACAAATACTTTTTATTACAGAAAATTAATTTTTAAGAAACCAGCTATTATACAGTTAATTACACCAGTGCCTTTCACCATTTATTACATAAAATAAAAAATAATCAAACTATAATTTTAAACTATTCTCATTTTTACACTGTTTTATATCTAATAAAATTTTGAGATAAACATGGAAAAATCAGGACAAACAATAAACTGCTTTTTAATTGCACTTGTGTAACATCGATATAACAGAGCTTGGAGGAAGTCTTAGCCTTAACCTGAGTTCAAAGTATGAATCTTAATCTTTAAAAATTGTCCTTCAATAACGGTCATTGGTCAGAGCTTTCGATTTTCCATTTAAATTTGGAAAAAGCGAAGCGTAGGATGAGCCAAATGACTGATCCGTTTTTTCTCACACAGCACGGTCACGCATTATATCACACGTTAAGAGACTGCTGAAACATAATTCAGCAGCTATTTTTTACCGACACTTTAACTGTGAAAATTTATCATGAATAATTATTAATATCTTAAATAAACTTGCAGTCTGATGAAATTTACAATATTGCTCACAACTATAAAAAAAAATACTGTTTTTGTTTTATTTTTCAGCCCTGTTATAATCTATAAATCTTAGACTATAACTTTTAAAATAAAACCACCAAAACAGTATTCCAAAAACATAATAATCATTGATAATGTTAAGTAGATTAATTAAAATAAAAATAATTATCCAACAAATTTCAAGCATCAAGTCGGTAGTTCAGTACGTCCTGTATTTGTTTAATCGATGGAAGGTTCTCTTGTGAATTTTTCCAATCTTCTTCGCCTAAGCATTTCCTGCTCGCTCGATGTTTCGCTACTGGCTCTAGATGTCGAAGGGATGGCTTCGCTACTACTACTTGTGCTCGCGGATGCCGCTAAATTTTCGGTTGGTGCGTCATTAACAGTCTTCTGCGTGCTGGACGTTTGCACTTTCTCAGCAACATTTGGCTTATGATTCTCGGTGCTCGTTCGCGAGCTTTCTCCGGTCGCATTCGTCTTTGGGTCCGAAGCTTTTGGGGTCGAGCTTTCGGCCGAAGTCTGAGCAGTCGGAGGCATTGGCGTAGGAATGCTGAAATTGAATAATATTATTCAATTTTTCCATTTTATTTAAAAAATTTTAATTTTCAGTATTTGCAGATAACAAGTCATAACAAAGTAAACGCTCGAAAACAAATAGAAAATACAAAAAAATACTTACATAGCAGTCGTCGCAGCATTCTGATATTGTCCCATCATAGCAATTGCTGCGTCTAGCAAAAGCTGAACTCTTCTCAGCGTTTCTATCCTGGCCTCTACGGCCTGTCGCAAATTGCCCTCCATCATTCTCAGTTCCTCTTCACTGAGCGCGGTTAAATTCGGAGGCGGTGTGGGTACGGGCGGCAACGGAACGATTGGATGGAAAGACTGCGTGAAAATGGGCATAGTATTGGGTGGAAACGGAGAAGGCTTAGAAGTCGAGGTTGAAGACGAAGTGCCTGGATCTGGCTGCTGAGACGTGCCGGGTGTCGGTGGTGAAGGCGGAGGGGGTGGCGGGAAATTTGCCCAGAATCCAGGTAACGGAAATGCGTTAGGATTAGCTGTTAAGTTATAATAATTATAATAGTTATATAATTATCTAATAAAGAATGACTTTATTTTAATGTAATAAAAGAAAATGTTAATACTTGCTTATTTTAGTGAAAAAATTTTACTTACGCGCTAGATGAGGTCCTTGAGGAGCAGGAGGAGGTTGTGGAGGAGGTGTAGCACCAGCAGCAGCATTTCCCGCTGCAGCACCAGCAGCAGCTGCAGCAGCAGCAGGTCCTTGTACAGCTTGATTTTGTTGTCTTGCATTCGTTTGAGTAGTAGGTGGTCTCAAAATATTTAATCTGCAGGTAGGGCACGTCTGTTGACGCTGGAACCATGATCTCAAACAAGCTGTATGGAAAATATGGTTGCAAGGCAATTTTTTACTTGCCGAAACCATTTCCTCTCTATAAATTTAAAATAGAAAATTCAATGATTTATTTTTTATATCATAAATATAAAAAAAAAGTGATATTATAATATGCATACCTGCAAATAATACAAACATTATCTGCAGCAGCCAATTCTTCAGGTGTTGCATTTGGATAAAGAGTATTCATATTTCTTATTGCTCTTCTTGACATAATAATATCGCGGAAGGCTTTTTTGAAATTTCTCATTGTATAATACATAGGTCTAAAGGCAAACAATGGTAGTGTATAAATTCTAACCATAATTGCAACAAATGCAATATATAAAACAACCTAAAATTTTGAACATTTGTAAGTAAAATTAAAAGACATTTCAATAATATGATTTAGAAGTTATTGTTATGATTACAGTACCTTTAATAAACCAATAACTAATTCAGTATACAACAAAAATACAGGCTTGTTATCCCAAGGATTATCTCTTTGCAAGTCAATTGTGTGAAGTATGTATTTGATATAAATATTTAATACAACAGTAATCAATAATGCATATTCAAAACCAAATACAAGTTGCACAGAAGCTCCTTTTGCAATGGTAGATGTGTATGCATAATTAAACATAGCTAAATTTATTGTAAACAGAAGTGCTAGCAAAGTTCCTACTCTTACATGAAATAGCCATGTTATGACAGGACTTCTTTCCATCTATAAAAAAAAAGGATTATTTTATTTATTATATGATCATTAAAAATCATTCAAAAGCATTTTCAAAAATACTTGCATAATCAACTCGGTCCTCAGCCAACCAGTGAAATGATTTCAAAAATAAAAGTAGTGTAAATAAGGCAATAAATTTGGGACTAAAGTCATCCCTAAAAACAGTGAATGCTAAGCAAGTTTCTGTCACAGCATACCAAAGTTTCTCCATCAAGTGCTAAAAAAAATCAAAAACCATTGAACACTTACTCAACTAGGTATAAAAAATGTGTGAATAAAATAAATAATAATATTAATAAGTCTCACTTCAAATTCTGCTGCTCGTAAATTTCCAAAGAAAATCTTTCTCAAAAAAGTATTTGCCATTAAAACCAGTATTAGACCTTGGACATAAATGACCTAAAAAGAAGAAACAATAATAAAAAATCATGAATGTTCTATTTATATTGTTTTTTTTTTCATCTATCTCTACAAACATCATTACAATGTCTATAAATATCAGTAAAATGATTGGTTGATATATAATTTGAAAAATCAAAGAATCAACTTGAATTGAAAAACCATAAATAAAGTACTGTACATACAGGATAACTAATTTTTTAGAACAAACTTTACACTAGACTTTCATTAAGATTCCCTAAGAGGTGTACCGACTCTTCTCAAAACATAAAAAGCAACAAACTGCTTCTGTATCCAACAAGCATCTCAACTTATATCATAATCAAAACAAAACATCACAAAACCTCCGTGAAAACACTGCAAAACCAAAGCATCTGGCTCCCCTCGACTCAATCTTTAAAGCTCTCATGGAAACTCCAAAAAAGCAGTACGAAGGGACCAGCAAAAGACTTGCCCTCCTCAGCAAATGATCAACAAATTATTGGAATACTCACAGCCATGCTAGGATTGGACTTGGTTATGTAGACGACCGATGGGTAGAACTGCTTCTTCTGGTAGTAGGCATTGCCGATAACGGCGCACGTAAGCGCAACGCTAATCAGCACAATGCCCGCGGCCTTCATCTTCGCCTCTCTATCCACCAGCAGAATAGCTTGGAAATATACCCCCGAGGCCGACGATCCTCGTCCCTAGTCCAACCGGAGGCTCCACACTTGCTACTCTCGCTCTTTCCTCGGCCTCCCAGCAACGCCTGCCCCCTTAACTTTTGCTCTACACTCTCTCGCTATCTCTCTTTTTTTCCTCTTTTTTTCAGCTCTGTACTGGCCGCAGCTCACCTCGCGTATATACACTTTTTTTGACACAAGTAGCAGTAGCAGCAGGCGACGAGATGAGCGAGACGGTGCACGTATACCGTGCGGGCGCTGCGCGCTGAGCGGCGCACCGAGAAACTAGCCGAGAACATACGTGTCGTCTGGCTGCAAGAGCTACGTTTTAATCTCTCAGGCCGCGCTTATACATTGGCCAGCTTAGCCTCGCAGCGCCGTCGTTTGAAGGACGATGATTTTTGGATGCTGAATGTCGCAATGCCGCTGATTTCTCGATTCAAATCTTAATTTTCCCTATAAGCGACGGCTAATGCAATGTCTTCGCTCACTCCGCTGTACGATAATTTTCTCATGCACCTATGCAGTGCCAACCACACGCGCGCCGACGATCCGTCTTTGCTCTTTGCGTATTACATGCGTGCTCCAATTCCCGAAGCTGTGTTGGTGAGAAAAGCTGCACTGGGCCCCGAGCTTGATAACCGTATATCGAATCTTACGCAATTGTACTTTTGCAAGTTGATTATTACACGCGCGCAGGTTAGCATGCGCGCATCTCGGCGTCACGACGAATTTGGAGAAAGTGCAGACGACTGCGACTCGCGCTGAAGCTCGCCAAATCAGAGCTATATACTTTTTCGCTCTTGTCTGTGTATCGACGCGCGCGCGCGCGATTCCCGGATTCGAATGAATTTTCCGCGGGGGCTGGGAGGACAGGCGGTGATAGGCGATTGGCTCGCGGCTTTTCTGGGGGGGTAAGCTCGATTCTGGACTCGCGCCTATTTCTTCTTCATACTTTTGAATTTGTGCGCTTGCTCCGAAATTCCGGTTTGTGTTGTTTAACGTTGGATTTTTGGTAAGTTTGTTCAAGTTTGAGTTTCGTTTGTTTTTCGAGGCGATCGCGCGGACTTGTGGGTAACAAAGCAAGTCGTTTCGTTTTTCTTTGGCGGTGGCTGATTGTTGATGAGTCGAGCGACAAGTTTTTTTGGATGTTGGTACGGATAAACTGGCCGGCTTTGTGGGTAAGTTGACGCTGTTATTTTTATCTGCTGCGTGTATAAATATTCTACAGAAATTTCAGTTTGAGATAAGATTAACGTCTGCCTCCGATGGACTTCCGGTTTCACTGTTTTAAAATTGCAGATCTCGCCAATTAAAAGTTTCGTTAAATAATACTTTCCAACATCGGTGTCGATGCTTCATTGGCGATCCGCCAGATTATGGATCTGCTCCACAAGCGGGACTTTGCGGCTTCGCCTTACAGATCGGAGCGAGAAAAGCTCATCGCTATTAAACGATGGAACGTTAGGAAATTTTTTAAATTATTAGGTGAACTGAATTTTTATGCTTCTCGAAGCGAATAAAACATTCGTTATAAATCGGCTAATTGATGTTGCAGACAAGTTAGAAGAGTTTTTCGAAAGAGACAAGTGCTATCGTCTGGCCGATAATTATTTGATAGCCATGGTTTTCACGTACTTCCTCAGAGCGTCCCTCGAGCCGGAGGAGTACACCAAAGACAATTTTTACGCTGCATTGTAAATTTTCAATATATACAGTATATCATTGCGAAATCCTTCACACCTTAATTTTATTTTACACACATTTTATAAATTACTTTTCAATATTCTCCTAATCCTATAAAACAACTTGTATAATACAAACCGAAAAAATATCAACCATTCTTAGCGATATTTTTTAAAAAATCCATACACACTATCCTTAAAACCCTCTCGATACAATCCGTGCATCATGACAGCTTTCCCCAATCCAGACTTCTGGCCTACAACATGGAGGAGGACGAGGGCGAGTTCCTACTGATGGAGCTCGAGTGCTGGCTGGAGTGCAGCGTCTCCGAGCTCAAGCAGATGCGCAACGAGCTGTTCAGGAGGGTCGAGTACCGGGGCGCCGTGTCGCGCTCCTGCTGCGAGATCGTCATGAGATCTGCCAATCCGACCCACAAGATCTGGCAGAGGCGACGGCACGTCTACCATTCCGGCATCGTCAACAAGAAGACGTGGTGCGACAGGTGAGAGACGAGGATTTTCTGTGGTGCGCGATTGGTCTTTTATTATAGGATAAATTTCTTGTTTTTATAGTTTCGGGATTGTAATAGGAAATTAAATAGAACAATGTTTCATTTTCAGGATTGAAGTGGAAGTTTGCCCGATATGCGGAGGCGACAGCGAGGAAGAGTCGGACATAGAAATAGAAAAATAGATACTAATATAATAGTTAGCTAGATTAAGTAATTTAAATAAGACGCTGTTTTTATTATTCAAACGTGTAAAAATACATAATAGTACGTTCATGTTTAATAGTATATATAAAAAAAGTTAATTAGTAAAATATGACGCTTAGTTAATATCTAACACTAGATTGTACATGGCAGCTATAATGTTCTAAATTAATAAAAAAAAAAAGTTTTAAAAATATACACTCGCAGTCCGAAATATAAATATACAAAAAAAATCACATAAAAAAATTAAGTGATCTCCTACAAAATACTTCTCCTAACTTCTTATAAATAATATTTAATCTATCTATATCTTTCACACACGCGCATTTTTTCTTAATAATATCTTATTAATATCAATTCATGTGTCTGCTCAATTGCGTAGACTTTAACGTAATCCTCGGACTCTGCCTCTTTGGCGTGATAGGCATCGTTGCTTTCAGCGGTGTTCGGCGCGAATTCATGGTGGACCTTCTCGCCGACAACGACTTCGCGCTTCTTGGCGTCTTCACGTTCAGCGGTCTCTTGATATGCGGAGTCTTACATAATGGACTCTCATTGGGCTTGTAAACGTTGACGTCATCCTTGGTAGTCAGTGATATGTTATTGCTCGTCACGCTCTGAATCAGCTGATTCTGCTTTTGCCCATTGTAGCTCTTTACTTCCTCATGATTCTTACGCGGATTATTAAAACGCGAGGACTGCCGACGACTGCCACTATTGATCGTCACTTCCATTTTTATAAGTGGCGAATTACTCGGCGAACGTCGGTTGTTGTGATGCTTTCGGCGGATGAACTCGTTAGTTCTTTTAGCTGTAAAATTATGATAATTAATTTAGTAATTAAGGCAATTCTAATATTCAAACGTATTATGATATACACATATGAGGCTCGAAGTATTTCTGAAAAGTCAACAATTGATAGCCTCGTTTTCCAATTTTTTATAATTGAAACATTATTTAGTTTTTTCAATAAAATCATTTTTGAAGCACTAAATTATGAAAATGAACTTGATCTGAACTCTACTTTAGAAAAGTTTAAAGCACTTTGGTCTTACCATTAGGTGTTCGAAATTCTTCCTTAGGAACAGCTCGGGCAGTCACCTGTACCTTCATGGATTGCCTGCGACTTACGTCAACAGCCTCCTTTGTCGGGTCATCGAAAAGCTTCGCCTTGGCTAACACCATGCCAGCATTCTGCGTTCGCAATTTCGCCACGGATGCTCGTCCGGTTTGAGGCACCGGCGTTTGCATCTTTGACTCCTGCTGAAAGTAGTCATCGGCGTCTTTCCACGATACCGTTTTCTCCTTTCGCGGCTCCGCGGGCTTGCTAGTGCTTCCGGGACAGTCGGTGTTGGCGGGCATTAAGCTTTGTTGACTGTTGGTCTTCTTCAGCTCTTTAATCTTATTGTTGAAATATTGCGAGTTGTCGATAAACTCGCCACTATGAAATGATGAGGCACGACGAAGGGCTATCGAATTTAAGGCACTTTTTCCGCTGAAATTAAAAGTACATTCAATAAAAGTTAAAATTATTTAAAATACTGTTTTCAATGTAGGTATAATATGAGTCTCTTATCACACCTAAAAGCAGTGTAGAGTAAAACACTCATTTTAAATGTTAGGAAAGTGTTAAAAATATCTATTCTTCCCCACTTTATAATGCCTCCTTTTGGGTTATTTTTCCCGCTTCTCAAAAACTACCTACATACGAAATTTTTAACTACACATTCAAGCTTTTAATTTTCATGCATGAAAAAGCCCTATTGAACCTTAATTGAAAAATGTATGACACAGGAAAAAAAAAACAATTTTAGACTCGAGTGAATGTGTAAACACCTTTATAACTCGTCTGGGTCTCGTTAGATGTAGCTTGTATTCTCCCCTTGTTGCATAATGTGCTATTTTCGTAAAAATAATTAAGTAATTTAGTAAAGGTACCTTAACGCGGGCAGTTCATTGTTTCGGAAGACATCATCATCTAGTGGACTAAAATCATCATCGCTAAAAGAGCCTCGCGTGTGTTCAGCTGTATGACTAATGAGGGTGTTAAGTTGCTCCTGCAAATAATTCAGCCGAGCGTTCGTTTCTTCGCTACAAAAAGTTTCTTCGACTTTTGGAGTTAGATTGAGATTCTTTGATGAGTCGCCGCGTTTAACCAGAGGCCTCCCGCGTTTTAGATTACACTGTTTTGGGTGGTAATTGTTCAGTAGTTGGTCGCAGTTGAGTGTCGAACTCCGCACGTCCGGCCTATCTGATATATGCCACGAGGCGGTACGATGTACTTTTCTGCAGAGATAAAATATTGTTTTTATGTTTAAGTATTTAAGAATGAACAATTAAGGTACAAAGTAAATATATAAAATAGTATATTATGTACTAAGGGCGTAAAATGAGCTTTTTTAGACCGAGTGCGGAATTTTCAGTACGAGGTCAAAAAAGCTCACTAGCTCTTGGTAAATACCATATTTTTTGTAACTCATGTTTTGATTTTTGCCTTTTTTGATATATCTAAAAAGCGGGTCTAAAGTGATCATTTATGGGCACGGCAACCTCCGTCATATTATATTTAAATTTATATTTGATATCATTTTAGAAGTAAGAATATTAAGAAAACGAATTCAAAAACATTTAAATACTATTTCTATTTGAAATAATAAACGTAATAAAACGATTTCAAAAAAATTACAATTGGGTCCCGTATATTGATTTTTTTAAAAGAAGTATTAACATGAATGTATGAAGTATTTTAAAATTATTTACACAGCAAAAAATTATTACCTTATGGGTTTTTCTTGAGATCTTCTTCTTAAGCTTCCAATTTTTCGAGCACTTGGAGATCTTATAACTTTGTGATCCGCAGACCTACGAATTTTTAATTCCTTGCTAAGTCTTCTGGCTAATTGATCTGCACTTGAAGTATTTTCAATACTTGCTTCTACTAAGGTCTTTTCATATTCGCTTTGTACTTTGTTTATCGGATTTACGGGCAATACGTCACTACTTTCACTGGTAATACTTTTAAATTCTTGAGATATGCGAGATTCGATCGCCGACACCCGATTTTTTATTTCTTCGTACTCACTTTTTGGTATTTTAACGTATTCTTCTGATTTACCCTCTGTTGTTTCGAATCCTTTCGATACTTCGAACGACGAAGATTTTCTCAAACAATATGAATGCGTAGACTTTCTACCGGGACTAACGCATTTGGGTTCAGGTTTATTTTCGCAGTTGGATTTATCCTGCGAGGCCTGCTCGCCACATTCATCCGATAGGTTGATATCGGCGTCCATAAAAACTTCTTCTAAGGCTTTCTCACTGCCTGAATTTCGTATTTTGGCTTGCGGCGAACGCGGAAAAGGTGAATCAGCGCTTCGAGTTCGAGGCCTCTTTTTCGAATCCGAAGAACTATTTCTTGAACTCCAACGTCGTTCCATGCAAGGACTGAAGGATTTTTTACGAATTTCAGTACCTTGATCATTGGTTTTATGTTTACTTCTAGGCACAAAACGATCCAAACTGAGCCTAAGCTTTTTTGGTCTTTCAATCTTATCCACTCGCCTAAAAAAATATTAAAATAAATTATTTATATAAACTATGACTTTCATAGTAAAAAATATATTAATTCTTACATTTCTGAATTAACTTTATGTGATAGATATTTTTGTACTCCTGTCTTTTGGTTTGGACTTTTCTCTTTGAGGGGGCTATAATTGTATAAAGAAAGAAGTATTATTTATTTAAATTTTAATGCCATACTAAAGCTTAAAAAAATTAAAAATAAAATCATGCAAAACATACTTTGGGTTATTAGATACTGGGGAAGAAAATAAATATGAATGGCCAAAAGAAGTGCTGGCAGGCATAACTTCAAGCAAATTTCTTCTGTAATGGAAAGGAAAAATGATTTCCAAAAAGTGGAAGTGCAAATGTCAGAAAAAATTAATCACAATTTATAAAATTCAAGACACAAAAATCCATGCTCTATTGTCAACTAGAATATAGGTGAGTTTTATGAAAAAAAATATAAAGTAGTATGACTGTTTAATACAACTTAACAATATTAAAAAACTCATGCTAAACAGTCATTTGTTCATAATATTTTTCTTACTTTCTCTTGGCATTTGATGGATCGTTTGTTTCAGCAACTTTTCTTTTCTTTCCAGTTTTTACAGATGGTGTATATAAGCTGTGGGTTGATTCAAGAGCAAGTAGATGACTTTCTGGTACATCTAAGCCATTAGGAGAGTTGTTTTTACCAACTATTTTCTTCAAACCACTTAACATTCCTATAAAAGCAAAATAATTTTATTGCATATAAATATAAATTTTTTTTTATACAATAATAAGCTATGTACTTGTAAGGCTTCCACTTCGATGCTTTTTCTTCTTATTTTTAAATGAAACTGATGGATCAGAGTGATCAAGTTCATTCTCAATACTTCCAACAGCATCCATTGAAATAGTCTCTGATATATCATCAGGTAAGACTCCAATTTTTTCAGCATTTTCAATTAAAATCTTCAAGTAATAAATAGAAAAGAAATTAAATATGGATAAATTATTGAATAATTTTGTTAGCTTTCTTTTTAATAAAAAAATAAGATAACTGCAGAAGAAGATTCATATTTAAAAAATTACCTTAACAATTGTTAAATGGGCTTCTAATCTTGACTGAACAGCCAGCATAGTAGTTTCTTGCAAAGGCATAATATTTGGTCCAACAACTCTAGCTAAATTATCAATTCCCATTTTATTTTGCTTCTCATAAGAAGCCACCGTCTTTAAAAACTCCATAATATACGCAAGTGTATTCAAATGATGGGGCGGTAGAAGAATGCACGCCAACAACAGTGCATTTACCTTCTCTGTTTTGAGCATATTACATCTGACAAACAGATCATGATAAATGTATGGTATCAGAGGCTCTGGCAGATTCCTCAAAAAGGTCTTCAAACAATTGGCCACGTCTATTGGATTGTTCTTCTCTCCCAGACTGCCTCCGCTGTCCAATCTCGCAATGATCTCTCTCTGTCGGAGCTGCGAGCCAGCTTTCCTAAATATACCCTCCTGATTGACATTCCTCAGGATAAAAGCAGTGGCTTGACTGACGAACATAGGGACGTGAACTATCGCTCCCGAGGACAGATTAACGACATCCAGAGGCAGGTAGGACAGCGGCGTTTTGAAAACTTTTTTCAAGGCATTGGCGCTTCTCTCGGACTTGTCTGTTTTGACGGTGCACTTCTTTACGCGATACTTAACCCCCAAGCTGCGCAAATTGCCCGCGATGATTTGGTAAACTTTTTCCTTCTGCAAAACGTCGTAAATCAACATCTTCGCTAATATCATTCACGACGTTTCCCTTAGAAATAAGCTCGGCAAACTTTTCATTCATCAATCGGTCGACTTTTTGTTTATAAACTCGCACATCGCACTACCAGCTCACATCGCGGCTAAGACTCATATCGGACTTTGCTGCTGGAAAATTTGCGGATTCGAAAGTATTGCAACTTTTTAACTGAGTACTTTGTATTTCTCATTGGTCTCGGTTATTGATTTATTGAAGCACTTTTAACAGACATGATAAAAGGACTGTTTTGTGTGGGAAAAATGTTGGAAAACTGATAAACGACCAGAGGACGAGTTTACGTTTTTGAATTCGCTATTAAACGCCATTGGCGATGTAGTAACCGCCAAAATCTTCGGGCCTCGTTTTCACGACGACTGCTCCGAAACGCGTTTTCCCATTAAATCAATACTTTAACCAAATTACGTAAAAGAATTGTAAAATTCCAATTAAAAGTAACGAAAATTAATCTGACACACGTAATAACTATTGTCAATTCCGCTAACAATATTGAAAGACTGGATAAGTCGCTGTCGTTGGATACGCGCCTTTAGGTGTGGGGGTGTTTATCTGTCAAAATTACTTCTGCTACGTTAGTTGGTCTATACATAATCGACGCGTAAGCTCGTCAAATCGTAATCATTAAGTATTGACCTCCTTGGCGATGGCTTTATTAAACTCAACTTTAACAGCGAGACTAATGGGATTCGATACCACAAGTAGGGTTCTTCTGAATCCATCTCGTTAATTGCGTAGAAGATGTAATTAAACTCGAGTTACGCTTTTGGAATGGCGCCGCCGAAGGACAAATGGGTAAGGCGATTTATCATATCGGAAACAGGCCGCCATAAAAAGGGTTTCACCATATATAAAGTCACTTCGTTGGTACGTATTTTCTTTATTTACTTTAGTTCAACGAATATTTTTTAGAGGTTAAAAGTCAATGCGCGAGATAAATTTTTAACACCTGTTGTTGTTTTTAGATGTTTTTAAAGACATCACCCAATGTTGTCTCCAAGGTCTCCATTTGGAAACGCTACAGTGACTTTAAAAGGCTTTACAGTACTTTGCAATCTTTGCACTCAACTTTGCAAATAAAGGAGCCCTTTCCTCCGTTTCCAAAGCCAAAGTTCTTTGGAAGATTTGAGGCGGAAGTGATTGAAGAAAGAAGAGAGTGTGCTCTGAGACTTTTAGAGTTTATCGGTCGACATAATGCTTTATTTAGTAGCGATGCTTTTGTTAAATTTTTTGAAAACGACAGTTTGGGTAAAAAGTTTCTTGACTGTTCTCAATCTATAAGTTCTGACACTTCAGAAGATGATCGGAACGTTAATTGTGAGAATGAAGACAGTAGTATCACTGGTGCCACAGATCTTCCAAAGTTTGTATGTACCAAAAAGGTAACACCAATAATAGTGGGTAACCAGAAGGATGTTAAGTTAAAACATGTATACAAGAAAGAAAAAAGAACTGTTGTTAAAAGTTCTTATGAACATCACCATGTAAATAGTAATAATAATATTGCAAAAAATAATTCCACTGATATTGTTGATGGGTTGGAAGCATTAACTTGTGAAGAGAATGACTTAAAAATCAACGATAAGCCTAATGTTGTAATACATGATGGATCCGATTTAACTCAGTCTATAGGAGAATCTGCACAATATATGCTAATTGCAGCAGCACATATGAGTGCTGCTTTTCGTCATGAAGCAATTGCTGAATACGAAGAAGCTTTTACTCAGTACAAACTTGGTATTTCACATCTGATCAACGGTGTTCAAACTGAAGAAGAGCAAGAGAAGAAAACAATAATTCAAGAAAAAATAACAAAATATTTACAAAGAGCAGAGAGGCTGTATAATAGGCATCTGAATTGCAACGTATCAGTATTACATAAACCTGTTACAGAATTAAGAAATTATAAGGTCATAGAGCTTATGGATTCAGTTATGCTAGTTAAAGATGTACTCCAAGGATTCACTAGAGTTATAAAGGTGATAATTAATATACTGTTTAAAGTATAAAAAATTTTATATAAAAAGAAATACTTACAATTAGTACATTTTATATTTAAGAAAAAGTAATACAAGGTTAAGCTTTTTGTATAATTTTTTTTAAAATAAAAAATCTTGTCCTCTGTTTTCAGACTGTACAAAAAGTAGCTGATTGTAAAAAAGAAATCAGTAACTACATTTTGAGAGGCAAAGTACCTTATATGGTTCAATTATATTCTTGTATGCAAACAGATTCTACTGTTTTTTTAATTCTACAATATTTAAGGTAAGAGAAAATAACAAAAATAAATTGAAAAATAATGTTATGAATTTCATTGACATTAAATTTACATTTAATTTTGAAAATTCATTTAATTATTACAGTAAAGGCAAACTTTGGGATTTTGCTAAAAAAAATTATAAACCACATGATAAAAAAGAAAATTTTGCAAAAAAAGGACACTCAAGGTCTTTTAGTTGTGATGCAGTAATTGAAATCAATTCACTTGGAAAAATATCTACTGCAGAGAGTATACCCAAAATAAAAGTTACAAATCAAGAAGCAAGTCCTTCAATCTGTACAGAAAATCAATGTACTAGTCCTAAAAATAAATTTTTTGCAGAGGATACAACAGAGCTAGTTAAAAATGCACAAAAGTTATTGCAATCAGTCAATGCTACTTTAATACGAAGTAATTCAATTGCAAGTAGGTTAAATGAATCAGAACGCCTTTTGTACAAACCAAATATAAATAAAGAAGCAGAAGATGGTGTGTCTGATTGGGAAAGTGCTTTAAAAAATGATTCTTTGTGTATAGAAGACAATGAGGATACAGAAGCAAGTGGAGATCTTAGTGAACTTTCTATAAGTGATAGCTGTACAGAATTAAATAATGATAAATATGAGGATATTAGTACAAATAGTAATGAAAAATCAAAAAATAATTTCAAAGTAGAAGAAAATGAAAATTTTACAAAATTGAACAGTTTAAATTTAGTCAGTTCATCAAATACTACAAGTAATAAAGATGAAATTAAATTTTTTAAAAATAACGAAGCTCAATGTTCATGTAAAAAACTAGAAAATGGTTTTGTTGAAACAGAAAAACAAATGTGGAAAATTCCCGAATCTGTTGTAAAAATTTGGAGCGCAGAAATACTTTTAGCATTAGAAGCACTGCACCAGCAAAATGTTATAATATCAGATTTAAGGCCAGACAACATTTTAAGAGATGACTATGGAAATGTAAGCTTGACATACATAGTACCTCGTAAAGATACTGAATTATTACGTCTAAGAAAGCCTTATTCGTCACCTGAATTATGTATGTTTACTCCACCAATTTCAATAACCACATCATCAGATGTTTGGAGTTTTGGAGTCCTTCTGTATGAATTGCTAACTGGTTATGTAAGTTAACTTTGATTTTACGATAAAGTTCAAATAATTTATAAATTTTAATTTTGAATTGCTATATCCAAAAAATCATTAAAAAAATTTTTTAGGATTTTCAAACGAAACATCCAGGTCAATTTCACACACATTCCATAATAAACATTCCAGAAAATTTATCAGAAAATGCCAAGTCTCTTTTACTTAATGTAAGAATTATTCAATATTTTTTCTGTAAAAATCCTAATTTATTTTACATTTTATAAATTTTCATTTAATAATTGTAGATACTAAAATACCAACCCAGTGAACGCTTAACAATTCCAGAAATAAAGCAACATGCTTTTTTCGATAAAACTGACTGGTTGGAACTTCTTAATGCTCAAGTCTGAGGCACATACATTTTTTAATAGCAAATACAAGTATTACTTAATTTAATTTATACACAGCATATAAATGTGTTATTTATTTATCGACAATGTAAATGTAAAAAATAATATTTTAATTCTAATAGATAAATATTATGTACATTATATCCAATTTTTAATATTACAATTATTTTGACCTTGCCCTTTCAGTTCTAGTAACTGTGGACATACCATCAACAAAACGCGTTTTGAACAGTACGTTAGCATTGTTAAACATGCCGTTTTTCAATGAGACAACTATAAACTGTGAGCTTTTAAAATGCCGTTTTAACATTATACCAATATTTTCGGTATGCGATAAATCCAAGGCTGCATCAACTTCATCTAAAATATATAACGGTGCAGGCTTAAATAGAAGCATTGCTAAAATTAATGAAAGCGCTACCAGAGATCTTTGACCACCGGACAATTCCCCTAAAGAGTCTTTCCAAACACCACAAAGAGCAATTTTCACTTCCAAACCATCTAAAACACTTTGATTTTCTGGAGGTTCTAGTTTTGCATCAGCTCCTGGAAGTAAGCTACTAAATATTGAACCAAAATCTTTATTAACACGTTCCCAAGCTTCAAGTAAAGTTGATTTTTTCTTTTCATCTAATTTTTTAATAGATTCCAATATTTTCCTTTTGTCTCCTTCCAAGATTTTCTTCTTTTTCAATAAATCCATGTGCTGTTCTTCTTCCTGATTAAGATGATGCATTGCTCGAACATTCACTATTCTGCTCAATTTAGCAAGAAGTCCCTCTAATTCATGAGTTTTCTGACCCATTTCTTCAGGATTGTTAGCATTAAAATCATACATGCCACCTAAAGCAAAAATTATTAAATTAATATATTTATAAAATTTAAAAATTTTCTTATTATTAAAAATTATTTACATTTATTTGTATTTAATTATTTAATCATCACTATTATAAAGTTATTAAAATGTACCTTTTTCTCCAAAATATTTTTGTTCTTGTTCAATCCATTCATTTTTCCTGAGATAGTCTGTAATTTTATTTTTACAATCAGAAGCAGTATTTTTAATTTCAGTTACTTCGTGTTGTAATTTTTTTATTTCTAATTCTGCTTCCTGTGCTTGTTTAATAATGTTTTCTTTTTTCTGTTGTAACTTTTGAATTTCAACATTATGTTGGTGTATAGCATCCTTTTTAGCTTTCAAATTATTTTGAATTTCTTTAACAACTTTATTAGCTTCTTCAAGATTATTTTTCAGCTCGTTTTCTTTTTCTTTAAGTTCATTAAGTTTTTCTTCTGCTTTTAAAAGTTGCTCCTTTCCATTTTCTATAGTTTTTTTGAGCTCTGATGTTTCTAAATTCAATGTATCAGATTCTTGCTCTCTTTTTTGCCATTCTTTCTTACTTGCTTCTGCTTTCTTTGTTAGAAGTTTCAATTTATTTTCTGCTTCTTTTAGCTGACGTTCCCGAATATTATCAGCATCTTTTATTTGTGCTTCAATTTCTTTAGCACGTTTCGAACTAGTCTTTTCCAAATCCCTTGCAGCTGACATTTTTTCCGTTAATTCTTTAATTGAAGCTTCTAACATTTCCACCTACAAAAATAATAAATAAAAAAAAAAGTTTTGAAAATTATTAAGACATTTTATAGTTTTTAATAATCAAATTACTGTAATCGAAAATACAAAATTATGTAAACGAAAAAATCCTTACTTCTTGTTTCAATTGATGATGTGACGTTTTCTGCAACCTTTGCATCACCATATCTAGCTCATGATGCTTCATATTGTACTGTTGTTTAAGAGAATTAAATCTATTAGCAGTATTATTAATACCAGCAATTCTAGCATTGATATCTCTAAGAGTTTGTTCTTTTTCTTGCAACTCAAACTGAGTCTCCTTAAGTTCATCTAATTTTAATAAAATTGAACCAGCCTTTGCAGCTGCACCACCAGACAATACTCCAGATGGATCAAACACATCACCTTGCAATGTAATACATTTTTTCATTATATTATTATGATAGGCTACTTGTTTAGCGACATCCATATCTTTACAAATAAAAATATTTCCAAATATCCATTCCATTGCTGCTCTTGTGTCAGGTGGAAAATCTACAAGTGATAATGCTGGTTGTACATTTTCAGGACCAACTAATTTTTGAGCAAAATCTATAGTTCGTTTATCCATAGAACGTCCTGCCACTTTATTTAATGGAATAATAGTTACACGTGTTTGTAAATTACCATTTTTCAATAACTTTTTACCAGTATTTTCATTATCTACCATTACATTGTATAGCTACAACATCAAAAATTAAATTGCAATTAACTGCAAAAAATTTTTTAAATTGAAATTTTTAAAAATATAATACATACCTTTCCTCCAGCAGCCATTTCTAGAGCATAAGCTGCTCTCCTATCTTTAACAGTAATAGATTTGCATACAAGGCCTTTAATAGAATTTCTATTAAAATTTGGTTCAGGATCTTTATAATAAAATCTTAGTTGTGGGTAATGTGATTCAAAATTATCAACCTTATCACCTAATCTTCTTATTTCTCTTATTAAATCTCCTTTTTGCTGTTCTAGTGATTCCACAAGTCCTTCTTGATAATTTATTTTGCTCAGTTCATTTTCAAAATTTTTTAAATCTTTCTGCATATCATCTAACCTTTTACTATCCTTTTTGTACTCATTCTCTGTGCTTTGCATGTCCATTTTCTTTTTGTTTAACTGTTGTTTGTTGTGAGTTAATGTCATTTCACATTGTTTTATTTCAGTTTGAGCTTGACTTAGATTTTGTTTAGCATTTATAAGTTGTTGTTCTAAAGTTGCGTTATCGCCATCTTCGCATTGTAATAAACCCGAACTAATTTTCTGATAAGCTTCCTGGGCAGCTAATACAGCTTCAGAATCTAGACGATCTTGTTCTTTTAGTTTTTCAAATAACCCTCCCACTTTTTCTATTTCTTTTAACTTGTTGTCAAGTAATTTCTCATCATCTTTAAGATTACTCTTTAACTGTTTAATACTGGTTTCCGATGACTTGATATTTTCTTTATTGCTATTAATTTCAGCAGTTAATTTGTGTTCTTTTCTTTCTGCTTCACGAAGGTTTTGTTCAATTTCACTCAATCCATCATCTTGTTCCTAAAAATGAAAAAAATAATTATAAATTAAATTTTTTTTAAATCTATTAAAACTAATTTAAATGCCAGAGACATACTGCATTTCTTTTATCAGTGATTTCAGTGATTTTGTCTTCGATGTTTTTAATTTCTCCTTCACCATCTTTAATACTATTTTGCTTTTCTTCAATTTTTTGTTTGATTGCTTTAACATTTTCATTAGCTTTTTCACTATTTTCTAAAGCTTTTACGTATTTCCAAGCAATATAAATTTTTTTACAATGTTCAAGCTCTCTTGTAACACGCTGGAATTCCATATATTGAGCACGTTCTTCTTTCAATTTTGCTATCTTAGGACCTAATTCATCTTTTAAAATCTATAATATAAATGCAGAAGTTCAAAATTATTGATGGTAGATTATAAGAAAAAAAATGTATAATATATTTTAATTAAAACATACATCATTGATTTCACGTAATTTGCTATCTTTTTTTTCAATAAGTTTAAGTGAGGCAGCCTTCTTAGTTTCATACATCTTAGTCCCTGCAGCTTCTTCAATCATAGATAGGATTTCTGGTGGTTTCATGTTTAATACTTTGGTAATTCTGCCTTGCATAATTAAAAAATGTGGGTTGTTAACATTAAGTTGTACAGAACAAAACATGTCTTGTACTCTTTTATTTGGCACATTAGAACCATTGATCATATATTTATTTTTGCCATCAATAATAACTTGTCTTGTCACCGTAATCTCTTCATAATCTTCGTATCCCATTGGTGAAGATTCACGATTACGATTATCAAAAATGATTGTGACGCTTGCCTTTTTTACTCCGGCTTGGCCGGACTTGTAAACAAGTTCTTGTAAAGAACTTGCCCTCACCTAAAAGTATTATATTATCATCAGACTTATGATAGTTACATCTTTAATAATTCATAATAATTCAAGCTTTTAAAGCTAAAATCCTCTTATCACATTAGTACAAATTAAATTTTAAATTACATGTCTTCAAAGTCGCATTAGGTGTCATTATATTAAAGAGTGATCAATCTCTACACACTAATTACAAAAGGTTGTCAAAAAAGTAAGGCTATGTTACCATATACCATCACAACAACAAAGGACCAAAACCACCTCTCGATCATACAAAAGCGAAGAAAAAATCAACATCTTAAAAAGTATCCCTCATTACCTGACCAAGATTCGTGATACCAAGCACGAAGCATATCGCGTCGAGGATGTTGGACTTGCCGCTGCCGTTCAAACCAGTGATAGCGTTAAACTCCTTGTCAAAGCCGTTGATCTCGATCCTCTTTCCGTAGGACTTGAAGCCCTCGAGGATCATCGATTTTATATACATGCTTGCGGTGCTCCGTTCTGCCTCCGTTCATGAAACGATCAGCGGGATCGAAAAATTTTCGTAAACTACGATTTCGCGGCAAAACACGATTACAGGCGAGCACAGCTCGCGCGCCATTTACGCACTAGCCCGCCAACTCCGAAAAACCGACGCGCCAGCGTCTGCGCGAGCAACGGACAGATGAGAGCTGTTGCGGTTGGAATAGTTTGAAAGTCGATGTTTTAATTTTTTGGAGCAAATCAAAGGGTGCATGTATACTTGCGATTTATTATGAAAAGATGTGGTTTTTTAGGGTTGGAAGACTTGTGAGAATTTAATGATTAAGGATTTTAATTAATTTTAGGTAAATATGTATAAGGAAACTTTGGAATTTTGAATGTTATGCTAATCTTATTGGTCTGGTATCCAGTCAGACGATTGGTCGATTTTACTCTCCTGGCTTCCATTTTGCTGATTGGTCTGTCATAGCTCTTAGCTCACTGGGTAACAAACCAATAGTTGCTCCGAAACGATTTTGAGTCGGAACGATGAGTATCACATTTTTCGCCTGCATTATATCTATAGCATACCCCTGTTTTCCCGCCATATTTTTAGAGAACTCGCGTTGCAGGACGCCTGATTCTCGTTATTTAGTGTATTGTTTTTCTGGAAGGACCCTCTGCAAGACTGCAACTCTTGTACTGCATTTCCAGTAAGATAGATTAGTTACAATTACTGAACATGGAAGGATTCGATGCTGGTGATGTATTTTTCTCTGACAATTTTAATGTCGATGAGGGACAAGAGGGAAAAATAGCCAATTTTGGACTTTACAAGAAAAAGTTCAAGGAATTTCTCAGACAGTTTCATGAGGGGAATTTCAACTACAAATATCGGTAATAAAATTATAGTTAATAAATACAATAATATTTCAAAAATTGTTTTATTAAAATATTGTGGTATGTAATTTGTTTATTCTAGAGATACTTTGAAACGACATTATAATCTAAAACAATACTGGATTGAAATTAATTTGGAAGATTTAGCTGCTTATGATGAATCATTGGCTGAGAAAATTTACAAGCAACCAACAGAATACATGCCAATATTTGAAGAAGCTGCAAAAGAAGTTGCTGATGAAATTACTAACCCAAGACCTGAAGGAGAAGCAACAGTAGAAGATATTCAGGTCTTATTGACTTCTGATGCTAACTGCATTTCTTTAAGAGGAATGAAAGTAAGTTTATAAACTTGGAAAAATAATATAATTATGTTAATTGTAATAATACAGATTAGTAAGTTATTTTTTATAATTTTAGCCTGATACTGTTTCTAAATTAATAAAAATTTCTGGTATTGTAATCTCTGCAACTGGAATTAGATCTAAAGCTACAAAAATATCAATTCAATGTAGATCATGTAGAAATGTTATACCTAATATTGCCATTAAACCAGGCTTGGAAGGATATCCTATGCCCAGACAATGTACCACGTAAGAAAAATATATTAAGTTTTATTTAGACTAACATAATTATAAATTTTATTTTACAAATAAATAATTTTTCATTTAAAAATTTATAGAGAACAAGCTGGAAGACCAAAATGTCCTTTAGATCCCTTTTTTATTATGCCAGATAAATGCCGTTGTGTTGATTTCCAAACTTTAAAATTACAAGAACTCCATGAGCAAGTACCTCAAGGAGAAATGCCTAGACATGTACAACTTTACGTTGATAGATATTTGTGTGATCGTGTAGTACCAGGAAATAGAGTTTTAATACTTGGTATTCTTTCTATTAGAAAAGTGGCAAAAGCTGGTGTTAAAGCTGGAAGTAAAGATAAAGCCCTAGTTGGTATTAGATCTTCTTATATTCGAGTGATTGGTGTTTCCGTAGATGGAGAAAGTTCTGGTGCTGGTAGGTAGAAACAATCTTTTCTTTATTTAACTAAATTTATATTTATTTAAATGAAAATTCAAGTAATATATTTTTTACATTAATATAAGGCACTCAACCACGTGCTACATCTGAGGAAGAAGAAATGTTTAGACGTTTAGCAGCAGATCCTACATTATACGAAAGAATTACAAAAAGTATAGCACCCAGTATTTTTGGTGCAGTAGATATGAAAAAAGCAATTGCTTGCTTGCTGTTTGGTGGATCTAGAAAAAGAATGCCAGATGGTTTATGTAGGAGGGGAGATATCAATGTTTTGATGCTTGGTGATCCAGGAACAGCTAAATCACAGCTTTTAAAATTTGTGGAAAATGTTTCACCAGTTGGTGTTTATACATCAGGAAAGGGTAGCTCTGCTGCTGGTCTTACTGCTTCAGTAATGAGAGATCCCGCAACGGTATAAAAAATCTTATAATTTAATGTTTTTAATTTTTTTCTTTTTTTTATTATTATACTCTTATTGGAATATTTTAATGTTCTTTAATGTGTTATATAATTATTAAGCTTTTTAAACTTTTTTGAAAGTGAATTTAAAATTCTAAACTATACATATTTTTTACAGCGTAATTTCGTGATGGAGGGTGGCGCAATGGTGTTGGCTGACGGCGGTGTAGTCTGCATAGATGAGTTCGATAAAATGAAAGAGGACGACCGTGTAGCCATTCACGAGGCAATGGAACAGCAGACTATTTCTATTGCCAAGGCTGGTATTACCACAACGTTGAACACGCGCTGCTCTGTTTTGGCAGCAGCTAATTCCGTCTTCGGTAGATGGGAAGATATGAAAGGGGAGGAAAATATAAACTTTATGCCAACGATTCTTTCGCGTTTCGATATGATTTTCATTGTCAAGGATGAGCATGAAGAAGGAAGAGATATAACTTTGGCAAAGCACGTGCTAGGAATTCACGCTAACGCGGACCATAATACCGCCGAAAATGCGCCTGAAGGCGAATTATCTGTAGCTTTGCTTAAAAAGTACATTCATTACTGTAGAATGTAAGTCTTTAATAAACTTAAAAATGCGATACTTTTTACTTTGTCATTACAATAGTAATAAAATTTGTTTATGTTCAAAGGAATTGCGGACCACGTCTAACAAAGGAAGCGGGTGAAAAATTAAAAAATCGTTATGTGATGATGCGCTCAACTACTCACGAACACGACAAAGAGGGTGAAAAAAGGCTTAGCATTCCGATTACTGTACGTCAACTCGAAGCTATTATACGAATTTCTGAATCTTTGGCGAAAATGCGCTTGGAACCATTTGCTAATGAAACACACGTCGACGAAGCTCTAAGGTTGTTCCAAGTGTCCACAATGAGTGCAGCGATGTCTGGATCTCTTGCTGGTAAGGAATTAAATACTTTCTTTCGACAATCTTTTATTTTTTACACGTAAGTTATACAAAAAATAATGTCGATTTACCTATAGGAGTGGAAGGATTTACGTCTGAAGAAGATCACGAAATGTTGACCCGAATAGAAAAGCAATTGAAGAAACGGTTTGCTATTGGAACTCAAGTTTCAGAACAAAACATTGTTACTGATTTTGTAAAACAAAAGTATCCAGAACGTGCTGTTTATAAAGTTTTATACACGATGATTCGAAGAGGAGAATTGCAACATCGACTGCAACGTAAAATGTTGTACAGGCTTTATTAGACAAGTGAGAATAATATTTGTTTTGATCAATTTGTAAGTTACTAATGGTACCTTGGTAAGCAATACTTTTGTAAAAAAATTTATTTTAAGATCCTGTAATTGTGCCTATTGTTGATTGTGAATGCATTTATATCGTTTATATAAGTGAAAATTTTAAACATTCTTATAATTTTGACTCTAGTAATACATCATTAATAAATAATAATAAATTGGCTTTAACAACACTTTCGTAGCCAAATATTACTTTAAATCGACATCCCTTCGGATATTTTAAATCTTTTTTTGGTTCAAATACTAAAATTAAAATTTAAAGTAATTGGAAACTTGTGAGGTCTTGGAGTTCCTGACGATGAGATTTTTCGGCGGTGCTTTTTTTAATAAAAACAAAAATACGGTACTATATTTTATTATTAGTATACATTATTCAGATATTATGTACGTTATATGTAACAATCTTTTTAAAATCTAAAACTAAGAAAAAAACAAAATCAATAGTGTTTTAAACGTATGTGTTTGCGAAAATTATTGGGAATTCCTAAATGGTTTGCCGTTTGATTGGACGTTATCAAAGATATGCACATTTATTATTTTTTAAGATTATAAATACTGTTAAATTAATAAGTGTTAAGTTGCATGTTGTTTTTAGTTTCTAATTATATGGTCTAAATTTTAATTTTAATATTTGATCTAAAGAAGAATGTAAATGACATGCTAAATGTCATTTTGAGATAATAATTGTTTATAAAACTGCTGCTAGAGCCAATGTGTCATTAAACATTTTAAACCATAATAATCCAAGTATTTGTATAATAACAAATTAAACTTATAATAAAATGATTTTTTATATTTTATTAAAAAAAGGTCTAAATATTTAATCAAATTTTTTTTACTATCAGATACATAATAATAATTTATAACCATCATTTATGATCATATACATATATGTAGTGTAGTGTTTAGATAATTTTACTATGTTGTATCTTTTTCGTGACGCTTTTAAAGATAAATAATTATAAAAATGATTATCTTATTGCCGCAGGCGATTTTTATTCAGGTAACACAACCAGATTAAAAAGCTATTTAAATTACGCTACTTACTGGCGTGCAATTAGATATATCTTATCCTACAATCAATATTATGAATATATACAATTTTTTCTTTATATATTTATAGGTATTACATTAAAAAATTTGTAAGTATTCATCTCAAAATTCTTCGTAATATAATATGGATAGTTAGTTTAAGCATTGTAATTCTACAAATTGTGAAGGTGATAGATAGATACACTCAATTTGATATATTTCTCATTATTTATTAGCAGTTTTATTTTTCGATTTTGTGAAATGTAACAACGATCTTATTCTAATACGTATTCTATTTAATATGTCATGGAATGTAAATTATAATTTAGCAAACGTTATAGCTAAGTCTACAAAAATATAAATTTTTTAACGTTCGAAAAAAAATGATCTTTTCACCGTTAAATTTCTATTTTCTTCTTCAACGTCGATTCGTTTAGATCACAGATTTTACGATTGGCCAGCGAACGGATACTGGGGATTCTTGTCGAGACTGGAAACAAAAAAGCATTATAATTTAACCCTCAAAAACTAGGCAAACAGTTGGTATATTACGCAGAAAAGACTTACTCGGTGTACCAGGCCAGAAAGTCGAAAACGCGTCCCTTTTCGCCCTTGTCCAAAGCGTCGATCTTCTTCATATCCTCAGCGCTCAGCTCAAAGTCCAAGATATCAATGTTGGCCTTCTGCCTGTTGGGATTCGAGCTCTTGGGAATGACGACGAGACCATCCTGAACCGAGTGTCTGAGCAGTATCTGACTCGGCGACTTCTTGTATTTCTGGGCGAGCTCCTTGACCACGGGTAGCTCCAGCGTCGACGGGAAGTCTTTGTCCGTTCCCTTGTACAAAGCCTGCCTGGTGCCTTGTGAGCCCAGAGGGGCATATGCCGTCATCACGATGTTGTGATCCTTGCAGAATTTCCGGAGGCTCTTTTGCTGGAGGTAGGCGTGCGACTCCACCTGGGGAGGGAGAAATATGAGTTATGAGATCCGGTGATGCGTATCTGCGTGTGACGTAAAAATCGCTCAGGTATATTGAGTATTGTTTAGCCATTTTTGCGATCTTTTCTTTTAGATTGAGATTTAGCGTTTGTCATTCAAAATATAAAAATATGTTGGAATTTTTTTTTACAAGCGTGAAAACAAGATGTTTATTTTACAAAATTTCCTAATGTAGAGTGTACGGTGTTTTGTATAATATGCGTCTTGAATACCAACGAATATTTATGAGGTATACGATGTTTATGCTTAAGTATTACGTTAAACTGATAGCGGATCAATTATGAGTTTGTTAAAGTAATTGATAGATGTCAAATCTTACGACTTTCCGGTAATGTCTGTAGAAATAAATACCCGGAAAATAATCTCTTAATTTATGATGTGTTATTAAATTATTTTTACGATATATGAATTTTATATTTTCAGAATTTCTTGTTTTCAATATTAATCTTATACTAAAATGGCATAATCAGTAATAAATTATCAAAGATTATGTTAAAAACTTAGATAGAACATTCTAATCTTATTTGTAATCTTACAGATTTATAATCTTGTAAAAGTTTTATACACCTGAGAGAAGAAAAACGATCACGAAAGCGTTTGTTTAATCATTACATCCGTACCGAACGACTGCATGTGATTATTCAAACGCAAGATGTTAACATTCGTCCTAGAATCATTAATCTTTAGAAAAGCATCAATCGACTTTCGAAACGCCTTGAGGAAAGAGGATGTATATATCGGTACATATATATATGAATATAATGTTATTACCTGTAAATCACTGGGCTTGATTTCCGCGTTGTTATACACGTTCAGAACTTGTGATTGATTGAAATTACTAAGGCCAATCGATTTAGCACGTCCAGCTTTGACTTGTGCTTCCATTGCCTGTATAAGCGTTAGAATGGAAAAATTGTATAAACTAGTATTTTGCATCGTAAATTATCATTACATGAAACTTTTCATTACCTTCCACAAAGCAATGTGGTCAACATCCTCGTACACTTCTTTTCCGTTTACCTCTTTGGCTTGGTAGTTTTCTCCTTCCTGAACACCGAACGGCATATGAATCAGATACATGTCAACGTAATCCAAGCCCAAATCGTTTAGTGATTTTTTCAAATATTTTTCTACGCTCGCGGGCCTATTAGCTTGATTGGGCAGCTATAAGATTAAATTATGATTATTAATTGGATAAAAAATTGTTTTCGTGTTTTAGAAAATAAAAACATCGAATAACTATCCAATCTAATCGTGGATGAATGTATATTTACTTTTGAAGTGATGAAGATATCTTCTCGTTTGCCTCCGTTTGCGAAATATTTTTTTAGGGCTTTTCCAATCTCGGCTTCGTTTCCGTAAGAAAAGGCAGTGTCGATGTGTCGGTATCCATTTTGTATAGCACTAGCTATTGCCTTGTCTAAATCTTCGAGTTTTATCTGTGAGAAAATAGGTTTTTTCGTCAAACTTAAATAAATGTATATTAACCGTACCCCTTCTCTTATGTGTAATTTTTTGATCTACAGTTGTCCGACCCTATACGGTCGTAGTCGTGACCTTCAGTAAAATTTTCTGATCAATTATTCTTTCTACAATTAAAATTAGTAGCATAATTGAGCAAAATCTATAGCTCAACAATAAAATAAGCAAAAAGTTATGTAAAATTATTTATAAAATTATTTAGTTAATTTTTTAAAGAAATCTTAATCGCACAAAATTTTGTTTAATGATAATAATAATTATTATACATTCAAACTGCATCAAAAGGTTGGTACAAAGATTTATCATAAATTGATAGTATGTTCGATTCACCTCATTGAGATAAGATGAACTGTAAAAGAATTTCTAGACATAAGTTCATTTAAAATTGTACTTCGGACTTACGCTTTACATATGTTATCGCTAAACAAAAAATTTAAAAAATAAAGAAATGTGACCAAAAAGGTAAACTATATATGAATTATAAACAAAAAGAACAAAAAAATAATTAAATATTAATATTCTTTACCAAGTCACTTTTTAAATGTTAAAATTTGTTTTTAAGTTAAAATTCGTACAAATATTTATCATAAGTTGATAGCGTATACTGTTCACCTCATAGCGACAAGATGAAGTAAAAAAGAATATCCGTAAAGACACGAATTTAATACCAATTTAATGTCGAATTAAAGTCTATATAAAATATTTTATTATATAAATTATAAAGCTTTATAAATGCTTAAATTGAACAGGATATTAATAGTGTGAACTTAAAAACAAAAAGGGTAACCACAGGTAAACAAAATTAACTAATTACCAATCAAATAATAAATTATATAAAAAAGTTATTAGAAAAAGTTAAAATTAAGATCAATTTATCCAACCGCTTTTTAAATGTTAAAATTAGAAAATTTTGTCGTTTTTTTAATTTTCTTTGATGTTGGCGCTATTTTTATATTTCCAAATTACTGTCACAAAAAATATATTTTAACGAAAATTTAAAAAAATAAGTTTTAGATTACATTTTAATGTGTAAATTTTATCTTTAAAAGCAGTAGCGTTATTTAAATACGATTATTATTTCTAATTTTCAACTCATTGTTACTTCTTCAAATCATTTACAGATAAACTATCAATAATATTAAACTCAAGTAATTCAATATTTAGTTACTGTAAATATCAAAATTTGATTCCCAGTACATTTGTATTAAACTTAACGTCTCTTACTTTACAGTGTATTTAAAAACGCACCCAAAATTTTATTTAAAAATACATACCGTGGATGTACCCAAGCCGACGATTGGAATTTCATAACCCGACGATAGTTTCCTCGTCGCCAAACCATTTGCCTTGGAAAAGCTGGCCAGCAGAAACAGGCAAATCAGCCCAAAAACAGCCCTCATCTTGAATTTTCAAAAATCCAAACTCTCGGAAAAACGCACCTGGCTGAGACCAGAGGCACTGCGTATACGAGGAAGAGAGTAGCTTCTTCTCTCGCCCGATTCTTACGAATGAGTCGAAATGCTCTCGCTCGCTCAATTTAATATGCCGCCGAGGGCCCGAGCCGGCTCGCTCGCGTACAGTCACCGGAGAAACCGCCGGGATTTATACACATAAACAGAGTCGAGGAACGAGTTTTCTCAAGGCTTAGAAGGTACCCAAGTTTGTCTATGTCCAAGTTTACGGTGTTTTTAAAAGGGTGTAATTGTGCTCCAGAGTGAGTTTAGCGTTAAGTTTGAAACTGCAATTTTTTCTCTCCTTCTTTTGCTCGGTACAGTCGAACAGGAGAATTGTTCGGTTTATAGCAAAAGATTTTAGCTCGAGTTGTCGTACGGGAGGTCAACGACTTGGTGTAAATGTTTCTTGTGTTCGTGCAGGTTGTTTTTTAGTAAGTTCTCGCGCGCGCTGCATTTTCGCACGGTAAAAGTAATTGCATATTTCGGACAGGCATAAAAATGGCCAACGCCGAGTGGTAAGTGGAGAAATGTCCGATTATGTCCATATACGGGGTTTCTCGTAATAATAATTGTTCTTACCTTGGGCTCGTCATCGTTTCAGTTGAGCGCGAAGATGTACCAATCCGGTCTCTCGCTAAACCTGTCTATTTACTTTCATCTTTCGACGGTTTCGTTTTTTTCTTATCGTGCATATACTTGTTTGTGTCGATGATCGCTTATGGAAAGTCCAGTAAATTAAAAAATGATATGATAATTTTTTTTTGTAAAAATTAGATGAACACTCTTCGAATTTCAGTGGAGATTATTTATTATTGTGAAATTTATTTTTGCCTAGTTTCATCATTAAAAAAATGTAATTTTCAAAGTATGCACATATTAGATACTATGTTTATTAAGAAAAAACTTACTGATTAAAGTAAAAACATTTTATTTCATACAAGTATGGAATTTAAAATCTAGCAAATAATTTTAATTTATGAATTTTAAAACAAATTTTTCTTTGATTAACAAATATGTTTAAATGAAAAGTATATAAATTTTTTATCTGAAAGTCAACTGGTTTCACGGCTTTAAACCAATGTTGAAAAAGGAAACAATGTTATCGTTCGCAATTTCCTACGGCTATAATTCAATGATCAATCGATCTTTTTCGATGCCTTTGTGCCTTTGTTTTATTTTCTAATCTACCTTTTACGTAACGAAAAGGATGCAAAAGCTACGGCAATTTCAATTCGTTTATTGCCTGTATCTCCGGTGGATCTTCAGTGTTTAATGGCTAGCGATGATCTCATGAGAACTAGAAAACCTATACGATCGTAAATTTCCACACTTAGAGTTTTTTTTTAAAGCTCCGTTATACTTTATCGATTGAAATCCAAGACTTTGTGTACGAAGGATAAATCAAACGTGTAATCAAGTAGTTTAATTAAATTTGGTTTTATTAAATACATACTTATTGTTAGAATTATTATAAAATTGTTAATATTATAAACATTTTTATTTATTCACAATAGATGGTGCTAGTCACTATTTAGCCACTAGTAAATATGTGAAATACGTGTTGGAGTTTTGACTGTCAAACCGGTTTTTGCTTGAAAAACATAACATTGGAAAATATTCAATAAAAAATCAAAGCTTGTTTTAAAATATCACATACATTTAGTTCTTTGGCATCTCTCCTTTGAATGGGTATTCTGGATGTGTTTCTTCTCTGCAAAAACAGATGATAATACGATACAACATAGATTAAGTTAGATAAATTAATTTTATTTTTAAAGCACTAATTATTGAATTTACTTTTGTTTTAATTTAAAATATACGTAAATTCTTTAAAAAAACCTCATACACACAGAAAAATAATATAACAAATATTATTATATTATATGGGAAACCTTTAAAATCTTCGAAAAATCAAAAAAATTACTGTTTTATAGCAAAATTTACTATAAATATAGTAAAGTTTGCTATAATTATAGTAAATTTTGTTATAAAACATAGAAATTTTTTTGTTTTTTCGAAGATGTCACAGCTTTCTTATATAAGATAATAATATTTGTTATACTCTATTTTTTTCAGTGTATTAAAAAATATTTTACAAAAATATTTTATTTTACAACTTATAAATAATGAGAACATATTTATGATATTCCAAGATAACGCATACTAAGTTCATTTGTTCTTTCAATCTAAGCTACTTACCCTTGCCACAAGACGCTGAACAACCTCCCTTCTTTGCCTAAGTCCAAATCATTCAGCTGCCTCATTTCATCCACGGTAAGATTGAAATCAAAGATATCGATGTTCTGTTTTATTCTCTCCGGATTCGTGCTTTTTGGTACGACAATAATGTCATTTTGTACATGATGTCGAAGCAGAACCTGAGCCGTCGACTTCTTATGGTTCTCGGCGATTTTCTTGACTACAGGATGTTCCAACAGCTTCGGCCTTGATCTGCTAGCCTTCGATGTTATATCTGGATCTGAACCAGGTGAACCTAAAGGACTGTAAGCAGTTACTGCGATATTGTGCTTGACGCACAGCTCACGCAGTGGTTTCTGCTGATTGTAGGCATGTAGCTCCACCTTGAAGTTTGATAATTTTATGAACAAATTTGAAAAATATTTGGTTTTTCATGAAGTTTTGGAAAATTTACCTGCACATTGCTAGGCTTGATTTCGGAATTGTTTACTATTCTTAAAACTTGTGACTCGTTGAAGTTACTTAATCCAATGGATCGTGCTCTTCCCGCTTTGACTTCCGCCTCCATGGCCTATAATAGAAAGATACTTGTAATAGTACACTAATTAAATAAAATTAAAAAAAATATATTAAAAAACTGTAAGGGACAAAAGAGTTTATCAATCCAGAGCACATATGTGTATATTGTTACATATCGCAAATTGTGCCGTAGGCGAAAATAACTACATTCATTATGATGTATTCCCTTTCGCTTTAGGCAGATTATACTAGTTTTTTCCTTTATTAGGCCGAAATTACCACTTTTCAATTTTTCAAGTTAGTGCAAATGTGGCAGTTTCGGCCCATTGTATAGCGAAAAAATTTTCAATTACCTTCCATAATGAAATATGATCAGTGCTATTATCCAAAACTAAATCACTATCGTCACTTCCTGGGGTGGTGTACGCGTTTTCTTTGGTAAAGCCAACTGGCCCGTGAATCAAATACATATCAACATACTGCAAGCCCAACCTTTCTAAGGAGAGTTTTAGGAATGGTTCGACTTCAGACGCTCGATTTCCATATGGTGGTAACTACAAAACGAGTTAAATGATTAGTAGTAAGACATTTAAATTAATTTCTCTGTTAAGTATTTCAAATATAGCTAGTTTGTTATTATTATTATTATTAGAAATGTTAATACTTTAGCATCAGTATATTCTTTCAAATTTTAAATAATGTATATTGACTTTATAAAAAGCTGTTTTATCTACGAGTAGGAATTAATCCAATTTATCTAAATCTATTTATTTGCCGTGTTATATAATGTTGATAAATCTTAAATAATTTTTTATCAGAGATTCACAAATTTATTATGTGTAAACACATTGCTTAAATTCCCCTGCAATTTATTATGCAAAATCTATAAAGTATATATTCTAAATTATCCCTCTCGAAAACCGGAAGCCTCTACAGTGGCAAGATGGTTCCATTTTTCGGCATTGAACTCGAAATATACAATAGTACATACAAACTAAAGTACTAGCTTTTCTAAAGATCGAAA
>JAPYZA010000036.1:27154-57317 GCA_030522685.1 Eupelmus azureus | reverse complement strand
CGAGCGTTTCTTCTTCTTTTTTTTTTTTTTGTATTAGTCGGCAAAAAACCGTACGATGGAAGAACACTAATAGTAGACAGGATGTGTGCTATGTCCCGGTAAAAAGCTGACAAATTCGTTATTGTGTTTTAAGATTGCCAATACAACTGGAGGTCGACTTTAGCTCTTATCTTGCTCGTCTTTGTTCGAACGGTAAACAGAAAGGTTTGGGCCGAAAATTCATTTATAAAGAAATCCTGGAAATTAATTATTTTGAAAAAAATTTTGCTTCAACTGTTTGCGACTTATGCCACAAAAAATTATACTATTTTATTTCCAAAATTTGCATAGCCAAAAGATAATTACAATCAATGCATAACTATTTATTATTTGTTTTTGTTTATTGTTTAATTTTTGTAAAAGGTTCTCACGCATTTAATAATTAAAATTAATGAAATTAAGTAACAAAATAAATTATACAATGGAAATTGTAACATAAGCACGTACATTTTTTAAACCTTTTTAGTAGCCACATTTAGAGACATGTTCAACATGAAAATTTAAATTTACAATATGAATATTCGCAAAATGTATTAGTATTACTGGAATTTTTGTTACAGAAATAAAACAAAAACAGAAATTTAAATCAATCTCTTATAATGAAAAATTTTTTTGTAAATTTTAAAAAACGTAATTACTATTACATTTTATATTATATTTTTTTAAAGTTATGCGATACTGTATACATTCTTAGAAATAGAGAATAAATCGATATTCAGATTTCTTCGCTGTTTTAAATGCATTTCAAAATACACAACAAAAATGTTATCACTGTCTTTACCGCGTCTCTTTGTTTTTTACCTACAATTCAATATCCACTAAGAAGAAAAGATAGCCTCTAACCGCAAGATACTTTCATCAGCGCTTTGATGGCTCTCGAACAGATTCGCCAGCAATCTCGGTGGCTCCTTTAGAATACCAAATTATCCGGACGCAACCCTCCCACGAATCCTCAGTAAACTAACATCAAACGAGTCTCAAGACACACTTGAGACGACCGCAAGAAAGAAAGAAACAACAACGAATTTCGCACAGTCCAAGATCAATTCGGCCACATCCTCTACGTGGCTAGCACCACAACCCTATAGATGAAATCACGCGATATGTTCAAAGGAACTCACGCTGTATAATTTCTTGCTCAATTGCTTTAAAAGAGTGAGAGGAAGCATGCTTCCATTCTCTTGTACTGTGAAAGTTATGCTAACATCGATTTTTGTGACATTTATAAAAATAATTAGCGCTTTTAGCCAGAAAGTTTTTTTGATAAAATTTTCTGAAAATACAGCTGTAATCTACCTGTGTGTGTGAGCCTTGCTATGTTGGATTCGAAAATCTGCAGTTAATGACAAAAGAACATCAAAAGATAATAGAACACTAATAAAATATTACTGCTGTTTTGTAGAATTTATCGTTTGAGGTTTTGATTAAATAATAGAGTTAAATCTGATGATCTTATCAAACCATTTATTGTTAGACATCTTTAAACTCAGCCTACGTTTCGGAAGTTAAGCGATTCCTTATCAAGGCTTTAGAATTTAAAAATTGACATTATGGTATGCAGTGTAGCGCTAAATGAAATACAAGTAGATAGTATAGTTTACCTTTCAGTAATCAGTGCAAATAAGTATTTTATTTTTTAAATCTAAAATAGATATATAGCATTTAATTATATAAGAAATAAGTACGAAATATTAATATAAAAATGTATCTTATAACACATTTATAAGCAATTAATTCCTTGACTTGTACGGTAATTTATTTAAACTTGTCCTTTCCGTGGAGAACAAAGATTAAAAAAAACTGAAAAAATGATAATTTTCTTTAAACTTAAGGCTGTTTTCGGTGAAAAGTTACTCCTAAAATTCGGTACTTATTACTCCTAAAATGTTAACTAAAATTTAAAATTTTCAAAAATGAATGTTTCGATAAAGATTAATAAGTTCACTTATTTTATGAAAACATTTTATATTTTCCATTACATGAAGGATTTGTGGATTATCAAATAAATTAAGTGACTAAAAATCGAATGAAAATAACATATACTATTTAATATAACAACATTTTATTTAAAATTTCCTGTGGGATTCATATTTAGTTAAAAGATTACAAGAAATCTCTTGAGAATGAATATGTAATTTCAGCTGTTCAACTAGATATCCAGACGACACAAACAACAAGTAATTCTTTTAATGAAATTTAGAGCTGTTTATTATCGTAATATTATTATGATGCAATTTTAATTACTATATATGGAACTGAATATTCAAATATTTAAATCAAGAACAGTTAAATTATTGCTGGGAATCAAATTTTAATCGAATAAATGCACTCGGCAAATTGTACATTTTAAAATAAGTATTTATAAGTAGATTGAACTTCGATCTCCAGTTTTAGTCAATCTCATGAGGCGCCCCTTTATAAAAATCCATGAGCGTAAGTGCAGCCATGCATATCTGTCAGTAATATCTAGCTCAACGATTACTCGAGAGGAGGCATCAATTTTTTTTCTCACCCGTTTGCACATGCTGCTAGCTAGATTCTGTCTGAGTGGATGGATATTTTTACGATGTATTCTGATCTTGCTCAAAATACTTTGAAAAAAAAAATGTAATATAGAATATTGGAAGGAATCGACTGGTTACCTCAAGAATTATTTTAATTAAAGGTATATTTTAAAAAAAGTTAATTTATAGTAACTGACACGATTTCTGATATTTATGATAATTTTAAAATGAGTGACGTGAGACTCCCTATTATCGAGTATGCAATAACGAATTTTTATTAATTATTTTCAGTTTTTTTAAAGTATATCATCACCAAAATCGAGTTGATTTATTTTTATATTTTTTAAATATATTTTAAATTACTTAATAAGTTAGAAACTTGCTTATGTGTTAAAAATTAAAAAAAAATTTATTTATTCAAAACAATGTTGTACAAAAATTACAAATTTAACGTGAAATCAGCATACGAATCAGCCTATCCAACAGCTCTGCGGTAGCCCGGCTTCGCAAATCCCAGCAATTGCTAATCCGCCCGCGAAATTCGTCGTCTCGCATCTATATTACTCATTAAAGATTGGCCCTTATAATCCCGGCGGCCGTCCTCGCAACATCAGTACTTGTTTCCAAGCCGTCGTTAAACCGACGCGGCGCAGTTCCCAGAGGGAGAGGCTGGCTTCAGTTGCGCGCGGGACATTTGTGCGCGAACAACGCGATATCGGGTGTATCAGACCCCCCCCCCCCCTCCCCTTTCAGCAGGCAGGTAGGTAGACACTTTGCGTGCCCCGAGGACTAGAGAACACGCTGCCACGCTGCGGCGACGACAGCTCGGCAAAGTTTATTCAGACTTCGGAGACTACGCGTCAGGCGTGGGAGGTTCGAGACATAACAAAGTAATGCCTTTCCGACGAAAGGTTATGCGTGCGAATGGGTTAACAACTGGTTTGGTGGCAGACAGAGCTTGTTTTTTCGCTAGAGGAAATTTAATTATAGTTGGACGTGCAAATCACTTTTGCCATCTTTTTGCATTATCGATTATCAAAATAACGCTAATTAAAATAGACCATTATTTCAGAAGCGTTTTTTTTCTAGATTTTTCCTTTTTTTAATGAAATAATTAGTAGCTTGATCATCAGATTTAACGAAAGCTAAGCTGTGGGGCTGGAATTTTTTTTCCTAAAATCCATAATTCATTCGACCCAGTAACCTCGTTCTTAGCCCTCATCCTTTCTCTCTCCTTTTCACAGCCAACTAGGTAAGGTGAGCAATCACGCGAAAGATTTCTCTCGCTAGAGGAAAGATCAATTAACTCGACAATGTAACTCGATGAAAGAGCCGAGGTACTCGCGCCTTAATTCGCGGAATGAGTAGTAAAAACAACGTGTGCCCCGGCTTATAGAACTCGGCGCACTAGCAGCAGCAGTAGTAACAGCAGCTTTCCACTTGGAAAGAGAGAGAGAGAGAGAGAGAGAGAGAGAGAAAGAAAGGAAGAAAGAGAGAAAGGTTCGTTGGCGAGAAAGAGTTTGTTTGGCGAAATCGGCCGTTAGCTGGCTCGCTGGCTTCTTTTTCGCCCGGAAACCGGACGCTACTGATTCTCTCTTCGCCAGGCCGTTCTCCCGGAGATGCTGCAGCTCCTTGCGGCCACGCGAGCACTCGACGGACGAGAAAGAGAAAGAGAGAGAGGAGAGTAGAGAGCGGGAGTAGCGTATAACTATAATCACAGCCGTATATCTCGTTCCCTTTTCTCCTCCGTGCGTACGCATTGGCTCAGTCCCGCTCGCTCGCGCGCGCTGTAACTTGGACGGAATCGTTAAACCGAACGAGGCTGCGCGGCCGCGCTCTGCCGTACAATTGGAATTCCTCCAGCCGTATTATTCTGTCTAATGCAGCGCGCGGCCGGGCCAGGGCTCCAGCTACAGCTCGCGCCCAGTCATACACAAAGGGACCTACGGGGGCATTCGCCGGACGTTAAGGAGATACTTCTTCCACAATGGATGAAAGTCGATCTCGAAAGGCCGCTCACTGCTCTCGCACTTGCACTGAAGCGCAAGCGCAAGCAAGCGAGTGAGAGAGAGAGGCAACGAAAATACTGGCACGTATCCGATGGTGCAATGTTAGCAGGAGAGAGGAAACGAGCAGCGAATCCTTCGGAACGAAGGAGCTTATCGGTGCGCGGCTCTTTAAGAATGAATTTCGCTGGCAAACTCGCGCTCTCACTCTCTCTCTCTCTCTATCTCTCATCCCTTTCGGTTATTACAGATACACTTTTGCGGCGAGAGAGGATAAAAAAGATTCTTAATTCTCTCATTTGAATTGTAAAGCTCGGCCCCCACGCTCCGACGTTTCTCTTGTGTACCGTGACTATCCGATTTAGTTGGAATTACCATTTCACTTGTAATAACTGCGCGCTCTCTCTCTCTCTCTCTCGAAGCCAGCTAGGGAGAGAAAAAGACGAAGCGACCGGTCCTACAGCCAGAGTCGACGGCTTTTTCATCTTTCTCTTCTTTTCTCCAGCTCTCGCTTTTTTTCTCTTTTTATGCTTTGTTTCTGAACACCAGTAAAATAAATGTACAAGGGGAATTACAGCTGGAATTTCGAAGAGCAAGGAAGTAAGACGTCATTAGTTATAATGCTGTTTCATGATCCATCGGTTAAAGACTCACTAAGGCAGTTAATATTGAGTAATCTATTACGCAGATGCTTCAAAAGAAATTATTTCAATCTTATTTCGAATGAATACTTTCAAGCTTCAGACTTTGTACATCATAGTACTGCATACTTCAAAAATATTTGCACTAATGAGCGAGGCTATAACTGTCGCGAAAAAAAGAAATCAAATTCAAGGCTATTTAAAGTCTTGACAACATAAATCCAATTGAATAAGAATACTCCACTTTTGTACTTTTGAATAACTGAAAAATAATGTTTTTCCAGGAATTTTTCCAAGAATGGGACACATGAATAACATTTACTTTAAAAGCTAAAAAGACATTATTATCCAGCGCGGTTCGTTCTCCCATACTGTACAGAAAAACTTTGAAAAAGCGTCTCCAAGTGTTTCGTTTGTTCATGGCGAAAAGTGCATCCTTACAAAAGTACATAAAGCCAGTAAAAGCATCTGCCGCGAATTGCCAAATGACTCTGAAGGCAAAATTCGTAAGTAATAATTTAAGGCGTCTAGTAGCAGCAGCAGAGCAGTAGCAGCAGCAGCAGCAGCGGCAGCGGCACCGACCTATCTATTAAAGAGGACTTGACTGAGCAGTGTTTTCCAAGAGAATTAAGGGGGAGAGAAATGGCCGTGCGCGCGTCCGGGACAAAGTTAATGGGGGAAGAGCGCGCGGGGCTGGCCTTACATAGCGCTCGGTGTCGAGTAGTTATGCGGCCCGGTGAAAAAGCATCGAGATGTAGCGAGACAGAGGACCGAAAAAAGAAAGGGGCCAGCGAGAGAGGAAAAAAAGAGGGACGGGGAGGGCGAAGCGAGAGCCAAGTGGAAGGTTTAAAGTCTAGCGCTGAAGAATGCGGGAGGAAGATGAGATAGATAGATAAATAGATAGAGGAGGAACGAGGTCATGGGTCCTCGGGGGAGGGCGCAAGAGGAGGAGAATTTGTATCTGCATTTCAGCGCAATGCATAATCCGAGGCGAGCTGCCCGCTCGCGCGAACCTCATTCCCGGCGACTCTCGGATGAAATAAAAGTCGTGCGCGCTAGCCGCTCTGTCTTTCTCCTTTTCTCCTCTCTGCGGCAGCGCGGCCGGAGAGCTCTGGTTCTTAACTACGTCTGGAAAGGCCTGTGTACAGGCCACGCCCGTGCCTCGCGGTAACCCGACGTGAGAGAGCTCCGATCTTCCTTCCTCTCTTCTTTCCCATTGCACATTATACTAAAGTACATAACGCCGGAGACGATTCGGACTCAGGCTCCAGCGCGATTTAATTAAGCTCCATGGTTTTTCAGCTTTTTTATTGGCTACTTTTGAGCGAGCTCGAAAATTTATTAGTTTCGAAATTTATTCTCTTTCTCGAGTAGCTTTGATATAATTACTCTTAAATTTATGAAAAAGCTCATTTTGAAAATTGTTGTAATACTTCTAGTAATTAAAAACAAGATTCATCCACGATTCGAAAACAATTTTTAAATAAATCTTTGGAAAAAATTTCAAACATACTAATTGCAATTTTAACAATTTCAATTATAATTGAAAACAAACTTACATTCCAGACGACTCAATCGTCAAGTTCTTAATACTCAACAGCATTTGAAAAAACAAATATCCAGGATAAAGCGCGGCAAGCTCGCTGTAATAAAAACAAGAATCTGCAACAAGCTTTCAGGGTCCGGGCGCTTGTTTCTCTCGTTTATCCGTGTCCCCGCGTTTCTTCTTTTTTAATGCTCGATTCACAAAGTTAGCGCGCGTTCGCGCGAGCCATTACGAGGGCCAGGCTTGCAATCAGCTGGATGAAGAACTTAAATGAAGTTGGCGCGTTGCTGCTGTTTCAAAGTCGATTTCTGCTTAGGTAGGCGGCGCGCTCGTTCGCTATATACATGGTTAGCCAGCGTCCCTTGTATTTTTGCCTTTGAATAATATTTTGCAGGTTGCAGACTCGGCTCGGAGACAGGCCGAGAAAGATGGAGAGAGAGAGAGAGAGGGAGAGAGAGAGCTGGCTCTATTGCAACGATCGGTGAGTTTCAGCGTTTCACTTAGTCGTCGGCGGGCGGTGGGGCAACGAGCGCGCCGGAAGTCTCCTTTTGCAGAAGACCATTAAGGCCGCTGCCATTCATCTTTCCTGAAGGATTGTTTCCTCGTTTTGGCGGCTCCGTGCGTACTGCGCGATAAAAGAGAGCGAGCGAAGCACGGACGAAAGACGAAGTACCCAGGGCGCTGCGCAAGGATAATTTCAACTCTAAATGAATCTTACGGGCCCCGAGACGGCTCGCTACCCCCGGCGCACCGATTTCTTAATGAAATTTATAAAGCGTATAAATTTCCAAAACAAATTTAATCTTTTAGTTTTGAATTTACTTATTTTCGCCGACGACGCCGTCGCCGCCGCCGCCTCGGCAATTGCTTGGAAATTTCGCAGCTGGCTCTCGCGACTCGTTCTCATTTAAACGCGGCCGCGAGCGGCGATACGATGCGCCGGTTAAACTTTTGTTTTGATATTTCCACGCCGCCATAGCTCTTTGAGAAAATTTAGTTTTTGTCATTAAGCGAGCGCGGCTCTCCGGTAAGCTACAAGTATATTTCGAGAGAAGTGCTTTTGCTTCATTAAACAGGCAACAGCACTTTGTTTTCTATTTTGTTCAATTGCCAGTGTTGTGTACGAGAAGCAATAACATATTACAAACGCTACATACGTAATGCACAATTTTTTTTATCTTTGTGTAATATGATGCCAAGTAAATAAAGCGAACTTTATAATTTTACAATCGAAGTCAGTTTTGTTTTGCATAATCATGTTTAACATTTATGTTACATGTAATATTCAAAATTTATTTCTCTCGTTTTAACAATTTGTTTATAAATAGAGTGCGATGTTTATGTGAAGTTTTTAAAATATATGCGACATTTAATTTCAGTAGTACATTTTTTAGTAAATAGATACTGCAAGGTGGTCCATACAAAACAAAGAGCTATTATTATAATGCATTGTTAATTCTTTTTGTATTACATTAGTGTCTCTAATATATTAAAAATGTTTTCTTTAAATTTACGTTTTATAAACAGCTCTGAATCAACAATATCTAAAAATGTCAAAAGGTATATAGCTATATTTAATCTATCAGCAATCAATAATTTCACACATTCGAAGTCTTTCTGATCTAATAAATTTTACAAGACTAACTCTTTGTCTGTCTTACACAAAAACACACACACTCACACACGCACACACACACACACACACACACGTCCACACCCAGCAAAGAGACGCAGCTATGTCGAAGATATGGAACACATTTACGTGCCGCGTAGATAGAGAGACTCAGTTGACGCGTTGCAGCGCTTGCGTCGCTGTTTATTAATGTCCTTCAGACGTCTCTTACTCAGTCTGCTACCAAGGACTGCTCGTTGCTCCTGCTGAGAAATTCGTGGCGCTAATTTACCCGGTTTGATAGACCGAGGCGCGGTGGTGCCGGCAGCGGCGGTGCCTTTGCTCCTTTGACATTCGGCACAAACGTCGTCGCTGCTTATTTGATGCAGTCTCTCTGCGTATGTACCTTCGAATAAGTAGCCAAAGTTGATTAAAAAACATTCTAATTTGCTCAGGAAACGCTGGAGTACTTGGAACTAGCTCGATTTTCAGAGCATCCTTGTTGCTTATTTAAGAAAGATAAAATTGTTAATGTTAGTTAGCTTCAGTAATACAATTTCAACTGGCCAGTTCATATTAATATCTTGTTATTTTTTTATAATTTCTTTCATGTTATATCGTTTATTTAATTATGTTTCAGAATTTTAGAAATTAAATGTTATATAATGTGCTCAATCATATATGTGCGACGTGTCAATGTCCTATACGATTATATTTGTTCAAACCGAACGAGAATCACAAATCATCATACGATAATGATTAATAGTATGCGGGAGTCATTAATTTTTACATATTCAAATTTTTTTATTTTTCTGTGTGTCATATCGATGAATAATTTTGCTATAAATAAATTGATTATTATCCATTTTTGGCATCAAAAGTATGGAATCTGATTTGAAAAAGGGAATTTGACCTTGAAAGGACCTTGAAGTTCATTTGCAAAGTCAATTCTAAGATCACAATTGATGTTTTTATTAAAAAAAATTACCTAACCTATTACTGATTCAACTCAAATTAAAATTTCTGATATATAGTCTCTGTTTCTAAAACAGTGAAAGTCGTACAATCTTTATGTAAAGCATTTTCTTCATACAAATAATAAAAAATTCCACCCGAACAGACAGACAGACAGACAAGGTTGAAAGCGAGTTAATATAAAAACGTGGTAAAAATGAGTGTTGCGGACAGAGATAAGGTAAAGCTTGCAAGCTCCGTCCCTTTCGCAGGGGATTCATAATCCCGTGGTCGCAAGGCCCCCAGCTAGGGACGACTTTGTCGTCCTGAGGTTGTTTAGACCTCGTTTAGGTATGATGGCCTTTCGTGGCTGTATCGGCTATGGAGCGGAACTCGCAGCTGACTTGAAAAATCAATAATTTACTCAGCAAGATTGAAACTAATCGACGCGAGCTGCCATCGCTCTTCACTTCTTTTTGCTAACCGCACTTGTTAAATAAATTCGTGCCTTGCAGTGCGGCGGCAAGCGTTCTAAGGCTCGCTCTCCCTCCTCACGACAGATTTGGCCTGCTCTCCGAATTGTAAAGACCTCCAATAAACTAGCCATTTTTTTTAACATCTTGTCCTCATTTTTTACAATGAGAATAATGAACCTTAAATATCACAGGAAGATGACTTCGTTATATAATCTCGATAGAATGATTTCTTATAGAAAATACGTCAAATATGTAAACTGATATACTTAATTAATCATACCCTAATATCATCTTTCAAGGCTTCAACCAAAATAACCTTTGCGTCGATAACGCTAAGTTATTATGAACGTCATAAGTTAACGAGCTTTCCTTTGACTAGGGAGATTTAGCTCTTCTTAATTAAGATAAAACGTAAAAGGATTTTTATAAAAGCAAAATTTTTTCATCAAAAGACACTCGCAAAAGCACAAAAAATAATGTTTAAATTTTGGCCTTTAAGAGGGAAGTTTAACAAGTTTTAAAAGTAGGTGGCGTTTACTTTTGAAATGACTTCAATAACAATATTTTGTAATGTTTACGCTCCTAATAGTGCACTTTTATGTCGCTAATAAAAGCTTGGGTGAGTTGGGCGCGAGGAGAGAAAATTTGAGAGCGTGGGAGGGAGAGAGAGAGAGAGAGAGAGAGAAGCGAGAGCGGCAAAGCTTAGAGAAGTCCGGCGCTGTGCTCTACCTGAATTTCCCGAAAATTTATGGTTAAACGTCAAGTTTTAGGACAGCATTATCCGAACCACGATACGGATTACGTCGTCCCTGTATCCTCTAGCCCCGCCCGCCACTTACACGAGATCGAGCCTTACGCGAACCGAAACCACTTCCAGGCTTTAATAATCTAAACTAGTCGAATATCCTAAAGTTGTTAATGACAGAAAATTATTTCTCATTACCCTTTCCCAGCCGCTCCCTCGACGTTTCATTAGCTAATAATTGAATTCTTATATAGGTACTGCGCCGTAAAGAGCCTCTAAGTCTGAAGATTAAAAAAGATATACAGCTTTTATTTTCAACTGTTTTATTTTCAACAACGCTGATTTTTAATTATGATCCCGTTTAAACATTATATTTTTATGTTTCAATAATCATATACTCCTATAAATGAGAAATTCAATTAGCGGCAAACTTCTTTTCATAACAACTTTGGACGTATCCTTAAACTGGATTGCAAATTCTAAAGATCTCTAAGCTTGTTATACTTAAGCACCTCTGCCAAACATGCCGCAGATTTGGATTATCGACTTAGCACGCGCATCTATATAACCTAGCCACAGGCTATATAGGCGAAGAAAGCTTTAGGGATGGATAGTGGATAGGGAATGCGCTAGCAAAGCGGGTGCAACTCAAAAAGGCACTCCAAGAGGAGAGTAAGCCAAAAGTTAGGGGGAGGGGGGGGGGGGGGGGGCATCAGGAGACTAGTCACCGAGAGTAGGTCGGAACTTTCGTCAATGCGAACATATTGCCAGCGACATTGGAAAATAATGACTGAAACGAGGACAAGAAGGACCTATTGGCGCTGATGGCTCTAGAAATATTGCCTTCCCCGGGCACTTGAAAACATCCGGAGCTTTGGGAGGAAAAACACCGCGCCCGCGCGAGCGACTTACTTTTAACGAAAATTACTTTTTAATTCTTCTGACTTTTTCCGTGACATAGTGAGTGAGAGAGAAGGAGAGATCTGGCTAGACTTTGCTTCAAATGTGCAAACATTCTGTGTTTTGCAATTTATTGTAAAAAAATTGTTAGCCAAGTTTGGGGTTTGATTCAGAAAGTTTGTTTGTCTTAGTATAGAAGCTTGGAAATTTTAATCTGGTTTATAGTTGTGTAATTTATTTACGATCCTTGAGTTAAATTTCAAGACACGAGCCGTTATGTAGCGAGTTTGTAAATTAATAATGAAAGAAAATTGTTTACAGGGATTTTTTCATGATAAATTAAAGTTAAGAAATAAAGCTGAAAAAAATTAAAACATAAATAACACAACGAAAATAAATTAAAAAAATATGTTCAAAGCTGAACAAGACAGTGTCTACAATAATAGGCATACTACTAATTTTAAAAGAAGTTTTTTTCATGTCTTAAATATTTCTTTAAAAAGGTACGAATATATATTAAAAAATTTAATCTCCAGCTAAAAAGCTTTCTATAACTTGGTTAAAACAACTTTATCCAGGAATAATTAGGTCATAATTTAAATAAAAAAATTCTTAGCATTACTATTATTAAAAACTCTCTGAAATTTTCAAATCCCAAAGTTAACACTGAGCCAGGGAGTTGGCGAAAGTCAAAAAGGCTCTCTACGAGCTGAAGTCGGCCGGGCCCACACGAGTTATTCGCAATTCCCGTCCTTCTATTTTATCAAAGTCCAGCTCATTCAGCTAAATCGGCCAGACAGAAAGCACTTTAATTTATCGCGTCGCCGGATGACTACGTTGAATTTACAACTCTCCTGTACGCACAACATTTAAAAGGGCCAGAGCGAGCGTCTGGGAGAGAAAAGTCGACTCGGACTCTGGCCGTGCTAATTAATTCTCATGCAAAACACATAGAGCGTGAGCCGGCGCTTACAACTCTTTTTCACTCGGCTCGCTTTGGGCTTGCGCGCGCGCGCGCGCTCCTGTATAACTGTACAAGCGCGGCGGCTGCACGCGAAGAGGAAGTCTCGCGTGACGGTAGTTTGCCATCTTGCACTTTATCCAATGAGCCTTTTAACCAAGCTCGGACCGGCGTTACGGTTAATAACCCCCCGGCCCCGCGCGCTCGAGAGCTGCAGAGCCGCGCACGCGAGCGCTGCCGAAAGCCCAAGCGCGCACGGTAATTAACCCGCGAGAAAAGAAAAACAATTAAGTCGGCCGCCAGTCCTAATCTGCGGCCCGCGCGCCTGACGGCCTGACTAGGACTTGCGGATCCGGCTGCCATCTCTACTGAGATAAGTTGAGCTACTCCAGTTTCGCTGCTTTTTGCGCTGCTGGCGGCTTTTTGGCAACTACATTCTAACAAGTCATTCGCATTAATGCGCCCTGGAATCCGATGGTCCGTGTGGACCTTTGCTTTGATTTGTAAAGCTTATATTGGTACATTTACAACATTGCTGCAATATTGATACATGGCTATAGGGAATGATTTGTGGAACACCGAAAAGACTCGCAAGGCATTTCGAATTTTCGTCGATTCTACATATTCTCTCCAAATTCTCCATTACGAGAATAATGAACGTGTGAATTAATTAGCCCCACGATCCTTTGTTCTGTGCATATCTATTTTTGACGAGTTTGGCGCGGAATTTCAGTAACAGTGATGTACAACGCACTACATGCCACTAGCTGCCTTACACAAACGCTAATAAACTATGTAGCTTGCTATTTGCCTCAAATTTAATACAGATTTCTACTAATTCCAAATATTATAGCACCTCATGGTTAAGTTTTAGTTTAGCAAAATGTATATAGAATTTTATCAAACTCAGCGTCAAATGTTTCCATTTAAAAAATGTTATTTCTATAAATTTTAAAGTCATTTAATATTTTTGCTTTTTACGTCTTTTTCTAAACCACTCAATTTATTCGACCATACCTTATTGATTAGAGGTTGGTAGAACCTGATTTTATTTTCTGAACATCTAGTACCTATTCGACTGTTTAAAATAAGGTTTGATTTACTTGACAGTTAGTATTATTAGACAGTTAATAGGTATAGTTATTAAATTCGCAGTGAAATCTTATACATGTATTTTTGTACATTCAAGACGTAAGAAGAAATGCAATATTTAAAAACAATTCTTGTAAATAATATTATTATATCTGTCGAGTTAAAAAATGGTATTTGATTTCTTTACAAAAACATTTGGCCTCATTGTCTTTGTATTCTTGGGGTCCTAAAATTAATAAATGTTTAAAAAATAGAAAATTTTATTTCATAGTCATAATATTAGATGGAATTTCTTTGAGAAAGCTTTGTGCTAATGAATTTGCAGAGAATTTTTGCAGAGAATTTTGGTGCAATTTTTGTAGGAAAATTCATTTTGTGTACACTATTGTTCTAATATATGAGTGAGGTATTTCTTTTAAAAATAGCATTATCTTTATTGCAGTTTAGTCTTGAATAATAAGATGTGCGTAATTAAATAATATATAAAGTGTTATTGATTTTAAAATATTAATATTTGTTTTCAAAAAATGTAAAAAAAATTGATGCGTAAATCTATCTTAAATTTTTTATTAATTGTCCGTTTCATAATTTTTTCATATTTTTAGCGTTTGTTGAAAAATTCTCATGAGAATAACTCAATTATAAAATAATTCTTTTAACTATCATTAATACTTTAGTCAAAAGCCTATATAAATTCTACCTTTATTCATAAACTCTTCTACAAAGCATATATAAATAATAATTAATTGTTTTGAACTAAAACGAATCTATACAAAGTATTAATTTCACTTAACCTCTTTGTAATAATCTATCAGAGCTCAAAGTTTCAAAGCTTCAAAATTAGTGATACATCGTTCCAGTAAATGCAGTACTTACGATCTTACGTGTCATCGATTTCCGTCTTAAACGTGTATGTCTATAGATCTTAGATTTAGAACAGTGATAGGAGCGGGGTGACTTGCCTCGCGCCAGCGAACTCGCGAAGCATGTAAAGAGTTTCTTATCAGTGTCTATCGAGCTTCGAGTATAAATTCTTTTCACCGCCGTTAATCCTGTTACGTGCTTATTAGACCTTTTTACACGTATTCTTGATGGCTTAATTTTCTAGTAAAATTTAATAATAACTTGCACTGCAGACGTAAGCGGATTTTCACTCTTTCGAGGATAATATTAAGTAGCACGTGTAAGATGATAATGCTTTAAGAGAATATAACACTAGGATTATTTTAATCCGCAGGAAACGAGATGTACCACGTCAAAGGAAACGCCGTAATCTTATATTTTTATAGGGCTTTAAATTCGCCGCGCCGTGTGTGCCTCAACATTTTAAACAATTCAAACAGTCGAGCTTAAAAAAAAACAAAATTGTCCTAGATAACTTGAGATGAACAGATAAAAATTATATATATGTTATACATTTTACGCTACTTAACATTTCCCAGCAAGAGCAAACTTTGCAGAATAATAACCAAGCTTCAAAAGGTGGAGTACTACTCGCTGCTTTCTGCAAATATCGCGAGACTTGCTTTGTAAATTTACCGAAAATTAAACGTGATCCTTAAAACTCCTTATTCAACTGTTTTTTACCCAAAAACAAGTGCGAAGTCAAATACTCTTAACAAAACTGTATGCAGCAATGCAAAAAAAATATGGGAAATATGGCCAGTAACTAGCTTCTCATCAGCCGCAAAAAAAGAATAAAAAAAGTAATAAAAGTTCTGAAAATGAAAGCCCTACCCTATAAGCTGAATGCGCTAAATTAGCGACTATATAAAAGCAAGGTAAAAATCTGGAGGAGGTTCGTAAAACAAACAGCTCGTCGGAAAATGTAGACACTCGCGTTATCGGCTAGCCGTCGAGAAATGAGAAATAAGGTCAAGTACGAGTAGAAAGAGTATAGCGACGATATCGTTGAAATTTTGTCTTGGAATTTCGGTTTTATACTTATGCCGATATACAGCAGCGAGCTGACACATGCGCTAAACAGAGCAGGAGGTAGAGGCGAGAAATTTATCCCTGTGGCGGGCGCACACGTCATGCGGGCACGTCTCATTTCTGCAACACTATCATCTATTACCTTCGATCCTGATTAACTCTCCCTCTGTGTGCGTGATCTATTGGGTTTCTCTTAAATTATGGCTGTGTGCCGAGAGCGGCTCTGCTGACTGCGTCGATGCTAAACAGATGATTACGGCAACGCAAGCCCCTTCGATATTCCTGTGCAGTCGCGCGCGCGCGCGCGCAAAGGAGAGCTGTTGTTAACGTAATAGAACGCGCGTTCGCTGCGTTATACTTTTTGCCTTACTTTTTACTGATGAAATTTATTATGAGTCGATAAAGGCTGACATGATAATGTTCACGTTGAGTGATTTTCTGAATATTGTTTTTTTTATTACTGCAATTAGAAAGGTGAGTTGAGATTCACTATCGGACAAGAAAAATAACTAATATTTTTTTATTATGAATTTTAAATCGTTTTATGAGACTTTATAAATTTGGAAATAATAAAGAGAAAATAAGCGTATTTACCGTAAAAGAAGGAAAATTTCCACTAAATAGCTTTACTTGACAAAGATCGCTTTTAACGAAACTTTTATGCAGAACCTAATTTCTTTTGAAACGTGAAGAGGCATAATTTACGTTGCGGCGTTATAGATGATTCGTTTTCAAAAACTGAAGCCTCGCCGCTATTGCCTTGCCATTTACTACGTATACTTTTATCCCGTTATAACGCGGCTATACACAAATTAATTACTTTGAAGTACAAGCTGCGTATAATTAAGCTTTTCTACTTTCAGTTCAGATATTCATGTTTGGGTTTCCAAAATGTAACTAAATTCTGATGAATAAAGTACTTAAAGCGCAGTATTAAAATAAAATTTATCGTAGCAAATTTAATCAGGAAGTATAATCGTATTAGTTTAAATTATTTAATATTTTCTTTTTTTGTAAAATATTTTCTTGAAAAAATTATTAGGTTGTATTAAAAAGTACAATGATAATAAAAATTCAAATATTAACCTTTCAGTAATTGATGTCATTCAATTGTCTAACTACGCAGGGATGTTTAGATCGAGCGAGAATGCATTGGCGCCTACGCATACGCTTGCAAGCACACAGTAACGCTCGCAAGCTAGCATTCACGTAACTTTATATAGGGGCTGTGGTGATTGAGTAGATTGAAACCGAACTTCCCGCGAGGAGAACTACTAGTTAAATTTCCGAACCAGCAGCTCTGACTTTTTATAGAACTAATTGTTAATTAGCATAGACTATCCACCTTGAACAGTAGGTCAATTTATGTTGTTATAGGCAATAATGACTGAGTAACACTAGTATGACTAATATTTTTAGATTAGCGCAAGTGTCAAGTAACGAAGAGCTATTAGATGCAGTAGCGATGAGGAAAAGCATCGAGTTTTTCGAGAGAGTAGCGCATAGTGGAAATCTGGAGCGGCATTGTTCGGCGTACGCGCGGGCGCGAGCGAAACTTGGCTTAACAGATTGGAGGAAATTGAGTTCCTCTTCGACAATTAGGGAAGGTCGTTTTGCGGTTCCAAGATCTATATACCTCAGAGCGCGAGGCCAAGTTTTCGCGTTAAATCATGAAAGCCCGCGACCGGCCGACGTGAATTGCGATAACGGCCAGACTTTGTCCACTTAAAAGCGAGGACATTCGGAAAACGTGCGAACAATTGCATTATATATGCATTACTTTCAATTCGCTCAGCCATTCCCGGCTCTAATTAACATGGGAATTTTCGCCCACCGCGAACTACTTCCGGCCTTCGTTACTTTACAGGCAGAGAGTCGTAGAGAGAGAGAGAGAGAGAGAGAGAGAGGGAGAGCCTTCGGTTACAGTTGAGGAATGACTTTGAATTTGGTGAAACGCTCGTCGGATGAATAGGCGCGCACGCTCGGAAGCAGTGAATTATGAGAGACGCAACAATTTCCAGCTATATAAGTAGATTAAGCGTTAATTATGCGCGTCGCAGACTCGCGGCAATTGCGCGCGGGGGCGCCCAAGATTGCGAAGATAGTAAGGAGAATCGCGCTCTCGCGGAGAAATACGCCGTGTATATTAAAAGCCCGCCGAGCCTTTTCTCCTTCGTCTTCATTACGGCGAATTACGAGCCGGCTCTATTTACTCAAGCCCATGATTATCCGGATTATTTTTCTTATCGCTCAATTACGGATATAATCCTGGCGTTGAATAATTTTACTCAACGGCGAAACGTCTTTCATGCCGGTTTATTCATTTTTCCGTTAAACTATCCTGTCGCGGTTTTTGCGGAGCAAAAGCCGGCTTGGCGGCGCGGCCAGAAAATTAAAAGACCTCAGCTCCAAACTTCGCCGCGCGATTGGTCGCGCTCCTTTTTCAATTTCTTTCTTAACACACACACACACACACACACACACACACACACATTTTCCTACCTATACGACTGAAGCAGGAGAATTGGCGAGTCTCGAGTATTGGCTCATATCCATTTCTATTGCCTCGGCGCGGAGAGTCGACAAGTATGGAGATTCAGTGAAGAAAGTATAAATAAACTTGATTTTATCAGACTCGCATAAAGAGGAAAATAGATGATTGTTATCGAAATATCGCGCGCGAGCGCGCTATTTCAATACTTTTTCTAAGAAGTTGAATACAAGACACATGCCTCTTTCTTCTTCTTTCCCTACTTCTTTCTTTAGTAATTCTTCACCTGTACAGATTTGAAAATACGACAAATAGAAATACTTCAAATTTTACAGCCACTTTCGCGGGAATTCAATTACTTTGCTGATATATAGTGTTCGAGATAAAATTCCTACTGCTGGTTTTTCTCATCATGCGGAATCGAACAGATATTCCTTTTAAAGTTTTATTTAATTTATAGCTATTAAATTTCACTTAAAAACAAGATTTATCTTTCATTTTGTTGAATAAAATTTTAGAACTTGATTAGTTTACAGATTATATTTCATGTTTAAAAAGGATATTTGAAGCATTTTCGAAATATAAAGCTTGAAACCTAATAATAGTAGTAGAATCGTAAATACAGAATGTATCCAATAAATTTAGCGAGAAACAGTAAAATTTCAATATTATTCATCGCTTTTCATCGACGCCTCATTTTTACAAAACGCTACAACAAAAAATATCCAAATTTATCCGAAAAAGGCAAGCCAAGACTCTCTGAATTTGTTGTAGAAAGAGGCTCCAAGAAAATCGGCGCTCGAATAAATTTCCAAGATGATTTAAGATCTCCGTTACAGCAGTTATGCAGTTATGAACTCATCTGGGCTCGTTCATTCGGGTAGAGGGACAGTAGCATCCCCCAGCTCCAGATAGGTCTTACATATACATATAGAGGTAGGTGAAGGTGGGTATGAGTTGAGGAGAGGAGCCTCTTACTTTTGCGCTGTGGTATCAGGGTCCATTAATGAAAATCGATCGGCCATCAGGGTCGCGGTGGCGCCGGCGTCTCCTTTCGCTTGCCGTCAAAAGGGCACATGGGAGCTGAATGCTTAGACGTTATCAAGGCGAAGTTGCGCTCCACGAGCGTATAAGAACGGGCTTAGCGTCGTCTTCGCTCTGGGCCGACTACGACATTGGCCAAGTTGCCTCTGCCTGAAATTTCAATACACCGCAGCGCCGCGCGCTTACGGCAAAATTTCATTCGGTTATGCTCCCCCGGACTCGAGAAAACGGTAATTAGTTTTCATTTTATGGATTGCTTAAAGAGGGCTAGTTTACCGAAGCCGCCTGCGTATAATCCTATACTGATGTCATTTATTCAGTCTTACATAATTTAAGTTTTTTAATTAAAATCGAGCCAACGCACGCCTGGTCATTGAGCAAACTTTTATATGCGGCGACTAGATTCACGTTAATCAACTCAATCGCTTTCTCAAATTCTAAAGCAGCTGCGATTGCTTTTCTAGTGCGATGAGGAAAAAGTAAGCGTCAGCTCAACTTTTTTGGGAGCTGCATATGCGTGTAATTATATATTATGCGTGTCAAGTTTGCGGTATACGTGAAATGTGGTTGAGAAAACCAAATAACGAGCATAGGTGTGTGGATATATCTCTAGAAATATCGAGATCAAGCGAGATTGCTTTTTTTCATTGAGTGGAAGCCACACAAGTATATCCTCTTTTCGCACAATTATCGACAATTGCAGTTATACATATAGTAGAATTTAATTCAATTAAATTTTTATCTACAGAGCCACATACTTGAATGCTTCTCTATCAAAAATTGTAATATATTTAGTATTAAATTAGCAAACTGGAAAATTGTGATATCGATGCGCGGAGTCCATTGAAATTATCCTTATTATTGAGAATATGGGAAGCCATTATTTCAAATTTAATTTTCAAATTTTGGCAAATATGTACGTGGTCAATTATTGGTTTCACGAAGCACAACAACATCACCAATTTACGTATAAAATTGAGAATAAAATGAACAAAGATGAATTGGCGCATTCTCTGTAACAAGGGGAGCTTCGCGTCGCCTAATAGTAAGGACAGTCAAAGTTCGCGCCAGTGCAATCGAAACTACACGCCAAATCACTGAAGTATATGTATAGACGCGTAAGAAGATTAAATTACACACAATCCGCTCTGATTTACCCTTCAAAGCGAGACGCCGGCTGTACAGCGTATATTTTGAAACTAAAGGTCTGAGGGGCGGGGGGCATCGGGAGGAGAACTCGAAGGAACACGGGAATTTCCTCTGGAGGGATTCCCGTTGTTATCGAAGCTACGCTAAGCGAATCGATACGCCTCGCTCCGTATATACATGCAGGAGAAGCCGGCACTCCGAGAACAATGTTCAGACAGCGCGTTTCCATTCCTCATTCGAAATGGGCGCGCGCAAGTGAGAGAGAGAGGGAGCGCAAAAAGCTCGGCCCGATATCGATGAAATGTAAAAAGGGGTAGATAATACGTCGGAGAGCGGGGCGGCCAGGACTCACTCTCACCTTATATACGCTTCGGCCGAAATCAGATCGCCGCTCTTTTCTCACTTATATATAAGGGAGAAGTTAGCGCGCCGAGACTTTTCTCTCCCTCTATTTCTCCGAGCCGAGGCTTTAGATCTTGAGAAATAGCGAGATAAGATGTATACTGCGGGAGTAAAGGGACAGGGGAGGGGGGGGCGACGTTAAAACTTGCGAGATAAGAGATTGCGGGATCAACGCAACTTATTTATACAAAGGCGGGCTCGGATGGTGATACTCGTTAAATATGTGTCAATGAGAGATGGCGCGCGCTTGGAACGGCTCGGGCGGAGAGTAACGGGCGCAAGTCGAGATTGAAGGCAAGCATGCCAGATAAGACTGGGAATCGTAAAATTTTCTCGCTCGGGGATAGCTAATAATTTTGGCATTGAGCGAAGAAATGATTTTAGATTCCAAGGACTCGGCGTAAAAATAGTCCTTCCAAGCACGGCGCTGTATTCGCAACGCAAACCACTAAAGCGCAAAGAGTATAAATTTTAGCATTAGGCGAGATTTCGGGGTCGAGAGGAAAAAGGCTTTTTTGAGGCGCGTTAGAGATGAATTCAAGCGTTTAATCAGGTCGGAGTAAAGAGAAAAATAAAAGCGTAATTTCGTAGCCACTGCTGGAGGGAGAGCGCCGGTATAACAAAGGAAATTACGAATACTGATGCTCTCTCTCGGCCAGTAGTATAACGACGGTACGAGCGGCGTTAGCAGCTCGTGCTGGCATTTAAACTCGTTGTTCATTCGCGGAATAATCAGAGTATTATCGCAACGTACGCCCCGAGCCACAGCAAAATGCTTTCGTTTTCGCTTTGTTGTACATACAGTCGGGATGAAAATTGTAATGGCACGCGGCTCTCCACCCGCGAACGTACAAACGTTGAATTATGTGGAGCTTCTTCCCCTTCCACCTTTTCTCTTTCTCTCAGTCTTTCGCTCTGTCGCGCTTCGTGTAATGAGAGTGTCCGGTTGTAAGAAGAGGAGAAGAGGGAGAAGAAGAAGGGAGAGAAGAAGTAGCGCAGCGCTGGCACGAGCTAGCACTTCGGGTCTCGAAATTCATTAACGATCAGCTCCGTTGCCGCTGCTTCTTCTCCTTATCGCGTTCTTCACTCTCCCGCTTCACAAGAGCCCGTGCATTGTGGCCCTCTCCCCTCTACATATACTTGACGCTCAGGCTAATGGTAATTTTATAGATTTACTCTCACTAGCGCGAGCTGGATACACGCGACCTGCTCTCGGCAAGCCCGCTAATTTACTCTAGCCACCGAGACGGCAATAACGAGGCTGCGCGCGGACTTGCCGGGAAGAAGGAGCAGAACAAGGCAGGCCAGCTTTGCCTGGCTGTGTATATATATGTATACAAAGATCCGCTTGTCAAAGTACCGGATTACGTTGTAGTCGTCTCTCTCTGGACTCTGCCGTCTCGCGCTGCTCTTACAATTAATAAGCTCATTAGGACTTTGTAAATTGATTCGGAATTAAATTTCTGGAATTTCTTTAGAGCGCGAGAGGAGCTTTTTCGAAATATCGGATGTCGGAGGCTTCTTTGCGTTAATAGGAGGTGCTTTAATAATCTTTTTATTGATCCCATCAATGGAGAAAAAATTCCGTGTAATATTTTTATAAAAATAAAAATATGATCATATATGATTCTCAGCGTTTACTTTTTGAAGTAAAGAATAGTTGAAATATACAAAGTTTTTCCTTTTTAAGAATTATATATAATAGTAGCTGGAATTAAAAATAGAATTAAATAAAACTGAGAGTAAAGTTTAAAAAACGTTCTTACTTATCAGTGCATGAAATATTTCTTGAAAATTATTCAAATAAACATTGCTTCTGATTATAATTTGACAAATTAATTGAAAATGTCAGAATCCTTATTAATTTTATATCTTGCTTTGAGAGAGATCAGTTTTATTACATAATAATGAATTTTAAAAGGAATGCTTTGAATAAAATGTACGCGAGACAGCTAAAACAATGTATGTTTTGTAATAAACAATAAAAGTAAGCCGGAAAAAAAGGAAAAAGAAAAAGAAGTTGGGTAGCTATTGGCGGAGAGGGAAAAAAGTAAACTAGATGAAAGAAACTGTTTGCCTCATCATTGAATCCAAGTCCACCATTGGGATTAATGAAGAGCGGCGAGGGGTGGAGAAGAGGGGGGCGAGAGGAGCGTCGAATAAAGCATTAGAAAAGGATGTTGATTTAACAAGGGCAATCAGCAGGTTCCTCCCGCTCTCTTTCTCCTTCTCTTTATCGAGCGCTAAACCAGTAGAATTTGATCCTCGGCAATCGAAGGCTGTTAGCCGCTACAGGCGCGCGTATATCCGGCCCCTGGCAGCTCTGCCGCTGAACGCCGCCGAAATCCCAGCGGTTGTTCCTCCTACGGCGGAAGGAGCCATAAGCCAACGCGATATATAACCCCTGCTCAGCCAGACGAGAGAGAGAGAGAGAGCTCTCTTTTTCCCCGCTCGAAAGGCAATATCGCGCACGTAAATCTGCAATGGCCAACCGGTCATCCTCCTCCTCCTCTCTCCCTCGCTTCAAGGCGCGATAACCAGAGCTACTCGTCAGGTAGCCGCCCCCGGTACGCGTATAGCTATATATAAAAAGCCGGCGCCCGTTTAGAGAAGCCTGGCCCACGGACGCGTGTGTCGTACTTTATCGGACAAATTCGCGCCTCCTACTCCTACTACTCCACCCTCCCCCTCTCTCCTATTTCGTGCCCGACGAGAGAAGGTGCGATTTCCAATAAGGTCTAAACGGCTATGCTCTCTCTCTCTCTCTCTCTTTCTCTCTCGATCTTCTCGGACTATGAAATAAAATGGCTTATATATAATGAAAGACGCGCGTGGGGTGAATCGGAAAGTGATAGAGAAAGCGATTGGGTGAGAAAGAGAGAGAGAGAGAGAGAGAGCCGGCTCTTTTTCTTATCTTAATATTCCTGTCCCGCCTATATTTTCCGAGATTAGTATCATCGAGGCGAGTCGATATATTGAACGGAAAAGACCGGGCAAGGCAAGCTTGGATTAGCGACCGGACGAGGAGGTGACAAACTCTCTCTCCCGCTCTCCTCTGTAAAAAAAAAAAATCATCTCGACATTTATGATCCCAGGCAGTAATACTTACTTTTCACTGGGGATCTCTAATGCTGTTTACTCGTCCTTTTCTCTGCGAGCATCATTGCAGGGGCGCGCGTCTTGCTAAACTCGGACTGAATCTACTTTGAATCATATACTTTATCAAGATTTAAAGCTCCTTTTTCTACAACTTTTTTATTCTACATAAATTGTAAACGCTTTTAAATTTATTGTAATAAAATTATTTGAGGTTAAAGTAAATTATGTTAAGAAATAGCTTAAGAGCGACTTTCAGAACTTTCTTTAGAATTTTCTCTAATTTAGCTTTCCAGCCAGTTATTCCCATTGAAACAGCCAAATTAACATGAATTCGAGCGCTAATAATCAGGGATAAATAAACTGAAAGATGATTAATTAAAGCCGCGGTGGGAAGAGCTTCGCAAATTTAAAAATGACACGACATCCCGAGAGCCTCGTGACCCACAAGTTACCTTTTTAAACGCAAAAAGCGCGCCTCAAATGCTGCTTAAAAAAAGGCCGCAGAGCCAGAGATGAGCTCGACTCGCTGGCTGGTGAGAGGTAAAAGTGATGGTGAAAAGAAAAAAAAAAAAAGTAAAAATAAAAAAACTAAAAAAAAAAGAAGCCAAGAGGGCGCAAGAGGTAGAAACTAAAAAATGTTCAAAGCTGGCTCGCGACACCTAGCTCCCGCACGATATAGCGTAATGAAGAAATCCAAGAATATAAGGCGGTCGCGCGGAGAGCTACGCGCGGTGGCTCGACTTTCCAGCTTTCCAGCCACGTAGTGCAGAAGCCGCGAGCTGTCTCTTGCGTGCGAGAAGCGCGGCCGGACTTGTTTTCCTTTTCACTTTTGTTACTCGCTCGCGCGAGCTTGCTCCCTTTTAACCATCCGTTTGACCCTCGGCGTGCAGAGCAGCACTTCTCTCGTTCGGGGAGCCTCGGCTCTCTATCTCTCATCCGCGGGCGCTTTCGCTTGTACCCATTACCTTTGTTCTTTTCCACTCTAGCTGACTTTCTCCCTCTCGGCTGTAGCGCACAAGGCTACTCTTTCTCGACATTCGTTTTCGCGCAGAGTGCAAAAACTAGAAAAATTCTAGTCTTTCCTCTCGCTCGCCGCAGCAGCCCACGTGTCCCTTTCTCTGTGTATGCATATACATATACGCAGAGGTATAGAGAGAGGTTCGGTGCTACTTTGCAGTCAGCGCGGCACTCGAGCTCAACAAGCCCAACAATATGTGCGCAAGATTACCTTATTTGTTACGTTCACCTAACAACGGCCCGAACACACGGAGAGAAGGAGAGAGCCGGGGGAGAAAAGTCAGCTGGCGCGGAATAAACGAGGACGTTCGCCTCGGCGCGCGGCACAAAACGACGGAGCATGAATCTTTTATTTTCGATGGAGGAGCCCACGAGCCGAGCCAGCTAAACAACGTGTCAATTGCTATGAGGATGATGCTCCTTTTGCCGACGTGACTCGCACACATCCGGCCATATCATTGCCACCTTGCATTCCTATCGCCTTCGCTTTCTAAAGATCCTTTATCTCGATTATTGCGCTGCTATATTGCTGCTATACTGACTGCCGACCTCTTCAATTAGCTGAAACTTATTTGTAAGCGAAACATCATAATCATTCAAGTTTACGTATAGAATTCTACAAAATTATTAAAATTTCGTTATTTAAATTAGTAAGAACGCTTTATCAATGAGATATATTGGTGCTTATAGAAAAGAGCGTTTAAATTAGAAAACCAATAAAGTACTGTAGTTTTCTAAAACCCTTAGCAATCTAGGCGAATAATTAACTAATCTCGCGATACAGCTCAAACGGAAAAATGACAGACAACTTTAACGAGCATAAATTAGACACACCCACGTTTGTGGAGCGGATTCATCAGCTGTCCGTTCTTGCTACTCCATGCAATTCCAATTTAATTCACGACAACATTCTGCGCTTTTTAATTAAGAAACACGTAGCTGCGATCCCTTATCTCTCACTCCTGCAGCTTTCGCGCGCGGCTCTGCCCTAGGCACGCATGATTTGTCAGCCGAGCGCGTTTCGGACACGGCAAAGCGCCTTTTTCGGAATACCTAATGCTCGCGCGTAAGCTTAGCACGAGACTTAATCACGTTAATGGAAGAAAAAAGGGGAGCTTATCGGATGTAGCTCGTGCAAGAGTGCAGGGAAAAAGGTTGAGTTGCGCGCGCGCTGCTAGAGGCGTAGACTAGTTTGCCGTGTGGTCACACCCTCTCCGCTCTGCTCCGAAATATAATTATTTGCGAGGTTCTTTGTCCTTTTCACCTGGCGCTCGTTTCGTATTAAGCTTCTCGCTGTTTCCGTACGGTGCGAATGATGAGATTTTTTCTTTAGCGCAGGATTAGCCTGTTTAGGTTAAGTTTATTGCAAAGTGTAATTGCTCCCCGTGTCTATCCGTCATTTTGATTTCGTTGTTATTATAATTACAGTCGCATATAGAATGCGCTGCGTCACTATAACAAATTGAATATTCATAACTGCTATAAACGTGAGCTATAGTTAAATTCATTTAACTGCTTCTAACAAGCTTTTTTATTATTTAAATAAAATAGAATCTAATGGATAAAGCATCCGGTAACTCTCGGCAATGTTTTTCTCAAGCCAGTAAACAGCAAAAATCGATGAGAAAACAAACGCGTTCATCTCTAACAATCAAATTTTCCGCAAGGTGCACATCTAAACTCGGCATCCTTGCGTTAATATACTTGTAGACGTATCCGGAAGTTCGCTTATAAACAACGTCTGAAGCATCAGAGCGAGAGCAAGAGAGAGAGAGAGAGAGAGAGAGAGAGGCAGATAACGGCTTATTTGCCCATGACCGCGCTGCATCCGCTAACAAATGCCATTTGTGCGAGGGCGAGAGCAGCAACACGCGCTATTTCCGACACAATACTCTTCCATACACATCGAGGCAGCGTGTATCGCGAGTTGCGGTGCAAGGCCGCGTCATACAAACTCTCATTCCCTCTCTCTCCCCAGCTCGCATTAGCCGAATAAATTGCATTATTCAAATCGAGCTTTCCCCACTCCCCTCTCTCTTTTCGAGGACATTAAAGTGCCTCGGCGACGCGAGAGAGCAGTTAGCCTGCAAAATAGGAACGAATCTGGCCTGCGCGAACGAGAGAGAGAGAGAGAGGGAGGGAGAGAGAGAAGAAAGGTGCGGGAGGGAGGCGAGCCAAGTTGAAATAGGAGAGCCGCGAGAGGATTACGGCCGGCGCGCTCGTCGGAATATATCGTCGGCTCTTTGGACTTCTAGTGCGCGGGAGCACGTGCTTAAACAAGTCCCCTACTACTCGTTTTGCGCCCGCGGCGCGCCGAGCTGCGGCAAATCTCGAAACGATTCTCATCATCGACAAAATGGCACACGCATTTCGGGCGCTTTCTCGCGCCACCGCGACTAGCGTTATAATTCGCTGCGCGAGGAGCTTGCGAGCGAAAGCGAGCTCGGGACTCAATGATCCCGGCGCGGCTTCCCACCCCGCTTATATATACCACTCTCTTCGTTTTCCCGGAGCGCGCGCCTCTGCTAACTTCTCCCTCTCTCTCGCTCGTTCGCTCGCTCGCTCTTTAGTACTTTTCAGAGCCAGCGATTCCGATGCCAATTTTCGAAGCAGCCGAGTGAACGCCGTTCTCGCTATTTCCGGAACTTTCTCCCCCCAGCCCCCACCCCCTTTTTGCTTTTAGCCTCGCAGCGCGACTTTGCCAATGCGTGATAATCTAATTAACGCGCTCGCACGGTTATATACCCGCGCACGTTTCATACACGCACCCCGGCGGCTATCAAGGACGAATGAAATAAATCCTCTATACCGGAGAGCGACGCGCTAACGACCATTTAAACTTTATCCCTCGCTAAAGCTTCAAGAGCTGCTGCTCTATGGATTCTCCCCTTTCTGCTTATATCAAATATATATTGTTTATGGAATTCGGTTTGCGCGTTGCAGTGCATTTATTTCTCCTCTGCTCCCGCTGCTTTCCTGGATGCGATACAACTTTTTTTTTCCCTCGCTTATTCACCTCAGCTGCCGAGAGAAATATTTTTCCTCCGTTCGAAAATACTTTTACTAAATAAAAGCGGGCTTGCTATTTTGAAAATGAATTTTTCAATTTTTAACAGACCCACTGCGCTTTTATAATTAAATCAACTTTTTACGATTCCTGATAAAAAATCTACAGTGCTAAACCCCAAATGATTCGCTGACGCTTTTAGTTTAAAAACTTTCTCATTAATTGATTTTAATTAATAATATTTATGGTTTAAGTACATGTTTGAAAGTCAGGTATGTTTATATGGCTAATTTTGGCATTAATACTGTAATATACATAACTAGATTATAACGAGGGCAATATAACATAAAATCCCGAACAATATCAGTGTATATCTTTATCATCGGCGCGAAATTGAAAAGCCAATATAAATTAATCGGCACTAAAATTTTATTACTTACCGCTCTCGCGCCGGCCTATTATCATTCCATTAATATTTTTCCCAAAGGTACAAAACGAGCCAGATTAAAATCTTTGAAAAGCGACGTTATACTGCCTTCTTCCACATGGCCTCTTAGCTCTCTCTCTCTCTCTCTCTCTCACGCGTCTAATTAACGCGCGCATACATCATTTCGCCGAATGGAGGTCAATGGTTTTACGAGTTCCCCGGAGAATATCCGCGAAGGGGGCGGGCCAGGCTCGCACGCACCTACCTACTGATGAAAATTAGGCAGGGAGAAAGCTTGAGTAAAGAGGGACGCACGCTCGGAGAAATAGGTACGAAAGGCTCCCAGGGGCTGCGTATAATCTCGCCGGCTTTGCGCGACTCGCTCGTAGGATCGATGCCTCTCGCACCTGTGTGTTACTGGGTGTTTGCACGCCTGATGGCCTGCATGCTGCTTGCGTTCTGTGATCCTTCATGCGTGGAAACGAGAGAGTGAGACAGAGAGAGGAATGCACGCTCTGGCCGTTAATCGCTGACGATTGTTTTGTCACAATCGACTGCACTCAGAAAAAAATCAGTTGCAGCGGAAATCAGCTAAGCTAAAATAATCTAGGACCTGTCGAGTCAAAGAAACCTAAATTTTGAAATTGGTTGAATATCGAAAATAATTCAAACGTTTTAGAAAATTTTTCGGTTACGGTCAATGACAGTGGCATATTAACTTTTACTACAGTATATTAATATTACATACGTAAAAAAATTAATTATTCTTAAATTAACTCACTCATAATTATTATGATAAAAGTGTTGTTACCCGTTAAATATTCAATCAAATTGCTTATGAGCATATTTAGTGTATTATTTGTAATAGTACAGATACAGGATGGCTATCATTTAGTATATCGCGCTCGCACGTGCACTAAAACCTTAAATGCCCATTTCAACAATAATTTTTGCCATAATTAGAATTATCTATAATAATTTTATATATAAATGCAAAAATGTAAGCTTCGAAAGAAAATCGTGACTAAAAAGATTATAATGTTTTTATATTAGAACAAAATACTAATGGCTACAATTCCTTCAAAATATTTAAAATTCTAAGTGTTCTGGAATTTCAAATTTCTTGTTGGAATAGTAGATTTTCTTTTATGGAATTTACAAGTTTTCGATACCTTTTCATTCTATTTAATAAAGCTTTGATTCACATATTTAAAATTTAAATATTGTCAAGAAGCATGCGTGCCCAGTCTACTAAATGATACCTACCCGCTACACGTATATAGCGTCCATGGCACAATATCTGGAAAATTCTACTACGACAAATTATTTATGTTGAACGAAATCAAATTTGCTCAAACAGATATTGTGGTATTCTTATAACCAGGAATCTTTAATTTTTTAATTACAGGTGAAATGTACGTGTGGTCATTTGAACAAAAGAAAGAAAGTATTCATTTAGTAAATAGCATAAATCATCAGAATATTGCTATGATGATAACATCCTTATTTGGTCAGATTTCTACAAGCTATCTACCCAAAGGGTTATATTAAAATATTTTTTGATAAAGTCGTATCACTTTTTGATCGAATAAATATATTAAGAACAATTTCTGCTGTATGATTTATGGAAAATTGTATGTTGCCCGCTTGCGCACACTTGCGGTGTATACCTGCTGGAGCCAAATTCAACCTTGGCCAAGCTTTTAGCATATGTGCATTCCTGTATGTAGAAATGACATTAGTCGAGGTATGGTCATCCGTTGCGTAGACGTAGGTTACAGGTGCATGATGCACCAATCAAGTTACACTACGATTACCACGTATATCGGTGAATATCGGTTGCAGGATTAGGGCTAGGGTCTGGGTAATAAGATTGATCTAGTCTGATGCGATTTCGTTGTTGCATCCGATCTCTAATGGCAGAGACGGCTACTAGCAGCTACTACATCAGTTTTAGATGATCCAGGCGACTGACCGAGATGACGTAATATTGAGGAAGGTGGGCGCGATCGAGGATAAGACATTAAATAATACTTGATATTAAATTATTACAAAAATAGTGTAAACTGTTAAAATTCATAACAATTTTTTAATTCTAACTAATTTTATCTTCATT